>JAJJWW010019262.1:0-198570 GCA_023531295.1 Papaver armeniacum | reverse complement strand
AGCCCACAAGAATGAGAAACCCGTGTAGAAAATACGCCCGAAAGTGGTCGCGGAAATCGGCTCAGGTGGCCAGGCAAAGTCCGCCGGTCACACGGTCAGCGGGTCGGAATGATCGGTCAGCGGGTCGACTCAGCTTGAATCGGATCGGGTCGGAACTAGGCGGGCCGAGTCAGAACATGACTCGGATGTGAATCGAGTTGTTCTTGAGTAGAAATGCCGGGCCTTGAGCCATTGCACGAGGCTAAAGCCGTGAGATGCACAATCATTGTGCTTACGCTTGAAAAATCTGCCACCTGTAACCTTGCTCAGCCCATCACTGCCATATATATTCATCACCTGTAGCACTTCCCAAGCTATTCCACCACTTCAATCATCTACATTGTTCTCGAGCCAACACAGCACTATAGTCATGCCAACACAAAGCTTGACTGCAACCTGTATTCCTCTCATAAATGAGCAGCTTCCAACAGCATCAAGACCTCCATACAGCAGCAACTTCACTTCTCCAGTTGTAGCTCCCATCCATTTGCCTGTTAGCCCATTTTCAGCCCTGTAATCCATTCTGCAGCTTAGCAACATCAACAGCAGCTCAGCTCCATGATCTGTAGTCACCATCCGCACTAGCGGCTCCACACAGAACTGCAATTTCACACCTTCATATTCATAACAGCACCAGCACAGCCACAGTTTAACCCAAATCTCTCCCCCTGAACCATTGCCTTGCCTTCACAACCACTAGCCTCACCAAGCTCACGACCACTAGAAACTCCACACTCGGCCATTACCTATAATTCTTGCATCCGTTGCACATCACATTCCACCATCAACCCAGTTGCTCCAAGCCATTCAAGTTCGGTAGGAGCACAAGACACCACCACTAGGAACTTATCTCCTAGCCCCGGACTTGACCTGCAATACTCTCATTGCTACACCATTTATACCAACAACCCCTTGAGCAACAGAACACCGGCACATGCTATTGCTATCGGCAATCATAACCTTGAGTTCACCGGTCCCATTAGCACTGCAACTAGAGCCGGGGCACTTGATAGCTCAGCTCTGCAATCATCACCATCCTTCTCGGGTCCTCGAGCCACGAGAGCTGCAAGTCCTGTCTCAAGCCATCATTCCCGGCCTGCAATAAACTCCCACTCGAGCCACGCAACCCTAACAAACTTGCGGCACCGGCTTCATTGCTCTAGCTCCATCTGTAAATCATGTAGCTTACCACCACCACCTGCAATGGCCTAGTCTCAGCACCATCCCAGCCTTTACATTCACAGCATCAACAATTCCATTTCCTCCTCGTCAATACGACTCAATTCGGGCCCCAAGCAATCCACAGCAACCTCCAAGCTTAGCATCACATCACGAGACCCATATACTTCCATCTCTTCTTGTGCATCTCACCACTCAGCTCATACCAACATCTCCATTAATCCATACAATTCATTGCCAACCATCACTTCATTCCCATTGCATTGCACAATCTAGGTTAAGCTAGAGAACCACCGATCCGTAACCCCGTGAACCACGGCCACAAGCTTCATCACCTCGGCCATCAATCTCATATCAGCGAGACCCATTAGCTCACGAAAACCCATTTCATTGTTGAACAGACATCAAACCCATTTTCCATCTTCATTCATTAATCTCGGTTCAACAGTAGATTCCATCGAACTCGAGCCATCGTTTCCTTCAATTGAATATCGACCTCAAACCACGACATAAATTCATCATCGACTTCGATTCTTCATCTACCGTGCCAGCAGACCCTACTCTCTAAACCCATCTCACAAACTCACGAAATCGATCTCAGACATCTTCCAAAAAGCCATGGATCTTCTCCTCTCTCTTATCACCAGACTCCATTTCTCACTCGGAATCACCATCGCCAAACCAACACCCTCGATTCGAACCCTGTAATGGCAAACTAATCGCCTTTAGATCTCGGATGCTTCCACTTTGCTTCATCAATCATCGGTTTCAATCCACGATACAAATCATACCCCTCTCGGATTTTCAACTCGTTTGATTTCGAGTGAAAATGGTTTTGGACAACCATGGCCTCCATTTCTTCTCAATTTACGGTTTCGGTGGGAAGCATTCAATGAAATGAATGGGAGGAAGAGAATCGGTCTAGGGTTGTACTAATAATGTCGGATAACGCCACCCTCTCTGCATCGGATAAGGGGTACCCTGATGGATGCCCCATAACATGTTGTGGCTGTCATTTAAAACCTCTCCAAAAGAAAGTTGTCCCTTAACCTTGGGTCGAGCTCAGGATAACAATTGCCTTTAGCTACTCATAGCTATGGAGTTCATCATCATCAATATTCAATAATAAAACAAGGAAGAAGAAGAACAAAACCAAACACTAGAAGCGTAAACAAAAGTGGCTCTCCCCAAAATTCCAAGAAAAGATATATCATATGTTGTAGAAGACCTTCCTTTTATAGCTTTCTCCAACTTCAAATTAGGTCTAGTCTTCAAAGTCCATTAGGTGAAAATCCACCAAGCCCACAAGAATGAGAAACCCGTGTAGAAAATACGTCCCAAAGCGGTCACGGAAGTTCTGGGATTGTGGCCGGGTCAGCCGAAAGTCGCCGAAAGCACTCCGGTGACCGGCAAAGTCCGCCGGTCCCCTTGGTCAACGGGTCGGGACCGGCGGGTCAACTCGGCTTCAGAATCGGATTGGATCGGGTCGAATCAATCGGGATGACAAACGGAATTGGGTCTTAGCTCAGGCCATTGAATTGGCCAGACTCTGCAGCATAATGATTGTGCTTCACCCAAGACATTTCCACCATAATGGCACGCACAATTCTCGGCATCGCTCAAGCCACCATCACCATCACTTGCTCCATTCATAACTACACAAAGCATCACCAATGCCTTCACACAAGCTATGGCTACAAGCCATGACGCCACTCCGAATACTCGCAATGCATCGCTACCACCACACACGACACAAAGAACCTCCATTTGCACTCAGTGCCAATTCGAGCAACGACCACAGGCAAACCTTGAGCTCAAATCTTAACTCGCAACCAATGGCACACTCTTTGCCTCACACCCAAGCTGCCATCATCTTCATCTCGAGTCTCCATTTCCATTAGCCTTGCCATTCCCACTCATTGCCTAGCCATCTCCGGCCTTGTAAGCCATTCACAACCGGCAATCCAACCTGCATTGCCATTCAACTCCTTTGGCAACAATCACTAGTCAGTAAAGTACAGTTGGCCTCACCGCCAACAACACAAGCCTGCTCTCAATAATATCTTCATCTTTCTTACTTCTCGGTATTGCAGCCATCTCTGCGCAAGTCATCCGGTGCGGTTTCATTGCCTTAAGCTCGCAATCCGAGTTTCAACCACCACCGCCATCACTAGAACTCTGCCTCGCCTTTTTAATCCATCATTGCAGCTCACTTTCACGGCTCATTTTCGTTCCTTGCAGAACATCCGCTGCATTCCGCGATACAACTTCATCTCTTGCTCATCTCGACCACCAACAATAGGCTGCTCACATGAACAACTCAAGAGACCTCGGTTCACTCCATGGCGGAACATCACGCCGTAAGCACAAGCACTTTGCAGATTCATCTCTGGATTTTGATTTGAATTTCATCTTCATCCCCGAGACTCTTACTCAAGCATTTCAATTTACACTCGATTCCATCCCGGCACCACCAACTCGAACCACGCCACCAGCTCCCTTTGCTTGAGCTTTAGTCACCAACACTGCGCATCTCCCCGAACTCAAATCCTCGGGTTTAATCACAGGCAGCTCAATAGGTTCAATCCACTCCAACCATGAGGGGCTGTATCTCACTCCATTTGTATCTTCCATAATTCATTACCTGGAGTGCACAACACCAACTCAAGCCAAAACACCAGCTCGTAACCCATTAGCTCCACCAAAATTGCATGATTACCGGCTCCGGCCCCTATTCCACCCGAAATCACCCGCAACATCACCGCCAACTCAAACAATTGAGCCTTGGCAATTGACTTCAGCGACTTCGTCACCACAGCCAAACTCACTTCCATTTAGAAATCGACTCTAACTTCACAAATTCCTCACCACCAATCTTCTCACATCACGGCTTAATTATCATACTCCCATTTCATCTGCGACTTACGCATCTCTACCCTTGAATCAGCCTCAAATCATTCACCAGTATCAGACCTTGTACGTCATCACAAAACCCCTTTTCTCTTCTTTGAATTTAACAACAACTCTCGATCTGCTCTCTTGATTCACCGTCAACACAGTTCAATTTCTCAAACTCTACTAACCCATCTCATCATAGAAACTTGATTATCTAGCTTCAAAATTAAACCCAAGTAACACCCATTTTAGATTCAACCAAAACACAAACCCCGAGTTCAATTCAACCTCGGTGGCTCGGTCCTTGATTTCCCTGTTAAATCAAACCTTCACCATCTTCACGGAAGCCATCAACGTCACCTCCATTACAAATCTTGTTCTCGGCGGCCATATATTTCTCATTTTCGGCTCTCACTACTATCTTTCACGAAACAACAACAAATTAAATTAAGAGGTGAGAACAATTTCCTTCTTCTCGACCAAATGATAAGGTTGCACCACGGCCCGTTATTAAGGCACCCCGGATAATGGATATGGGCCACCAATAAATCTCTTTGTATTGTCGGTCATTGGAACTGACAAGCTTAATTGCTGACTTTGCTTACAACCTTCTCATACGGACCCGAATGGCCTCGTTCTTTTCGCCGATAGCTTCGCCTTTTGCTCCAATTGGGATGATTTCCGCTTCTTCTCCTCCGTGCGACTCCAGAGTACCTAATAACTCAAAAACACGCGTAAAGTACATAATTCACAAGAAAAATAGCAAAGAAAGCATAAACTCTATATAGTAAATACGGTGTATTCTACACCTATCACTTGTTTTCTTTTTGAACAATGTCTCTCTACAACTTCTATTTATGTTCTTACGTAGATGGTGATTTTTGGGCGAGGGTAAAATGGTCACTTTACGACTCAAGTGCAAAATCGTAATTGGTAGTCCAGGTAAAATCGTCACTCTGCCGCCAACCCGGTTGAAGTACTCGAGACCCATGAATACGGTTAGCCACCGGATGAGCGTGTGAAATTAAACATTACGGAGCCCCGTAAGGATGACGAAATTCAACTCTGAAGAAAGAGAAGCCAACTCAAAGCCGAAAAATCATGCTTAAGTCCGAAGAGCCTCCATTGTTTGAAGGCGAATAAACTTCATTGCTCAGAAGCGAAAAGCCTTCATTACTCCAAAGCTGAAGAATCCTGGTTATTCCCTGAGAGATTTCATCACTCGAAGGCATAGATAGAGCCTCCATAACTCAAAGGAAAAGAAGATTCATCGCTATGAGGCGCAAATCCTTCATCACTCAGAGGCGGAGAATTCTCAATAGTCCAAGGTGAAGAGCCTACATTATTCAGAAGAAAAGCCTTTATCTCTCGAAGGCAAAAAGTCCGATCGCTCTAAAGAGAAAGGATTTCACCACTCGAAGGTAAAGATCTCGTTTTCATATAGGTAAACGTTCGACCACTCGCCCCAAATAGGGTCAAATGATTCTCATAGGTTTACGTTTGACCGCCTCAGTAGAGTAAAATGGCTCTCCATAGTGCCTTGTCGGGCCCATACTTTTCCTCCACCGCGCATGGATGACTCTTATAGGTCTATACGGTTGACCGACCACGCCGGGTTGAATGACTAGGTCTACGTATGACTGCCTCAGTCGAGATCAAACGTCTAGCCCCAACTAAGATCAAATGGCTCGCCTCGGTCGAGAGTCAAACGGATCGCCTCGGCCCGGGTCAAATGGCTGCGCCTCGGTCGAGGTCAAACGGATCGCCTCGGCCCGGGGTCAAATGGCTCGCCTCGGCCCGAGGTCAAACGGATCACCACGGTGCCTCGTCGGGCCCGACACCTTGCCTCTACCACGCATGGATGGCTCTTGTAGGTCTACGGTTGACCGCCCAGCCGGAGGTTGAATGGCTAAGTCTACGTCGATCGCCTCGGCCAAGGTCAAATGACTCGCCTCAACCATGGTCAAATGGCTCGCCCCATCCAGCGTCAAATGACTCGCCTCCCCGAAGTCAAACGTCTCATCTCATCCCGGGGTCAAATGGCTCGCCTCAACCCAGGAGTCAAACAGCTCGCTTCGGCGAGGGTCAAAGGGCTAGCTTCAACACTCACGATTAGGTCACAATATACCTTATCCAAGCTTGTGCTCTTCACATGACACACGCGGATACAAGAAGGCTTCTTGAGCTCTTCACATGACTCAGAAGGCCTCCACGTGCAAACACATGCGGAAATTGTGACATGATCGGTGCCTAATAATGCATATTTCAAATCATTTTGTTGTCTTTTGTCACATCTCAAATGCTTTAATATCCTATTTTTATGTCAAATTGTGCATTTTCCGTCTCGAGATATCAATAATCCTTTTTGTTGTAAATATTGATAATTAGGTTATTTGCATTCATAGGAGAATAAAGAGAGATCCGGTTGCATTGCGAAGAGTGGAATGGGCACCATGAAGCAAAAATGCATGTGAGCGTATGTATTAGTGGATGGGCAAAGTCAAGGTAGCATATAATGGTGGCTAAGAGTGGAAGGGAACTGAAGTGTTGAACGTGGAAAGGAATGTAACTAACGGGCCAGAAGTACATGTCCATTTGCTTTCACGGTGTATCAAGCTGAACAAAAATCTCACTTATAATACCCAAGCTAGGTATAAAGTGCGTAACACCCAAGTGGAACCATTACCATCTCAAGTTCCAAGGTCTGAACCTAATTTTCTTCCCCATTTTATTTCAGCCGACAACCAGCTCCATCTCCCTATCCACTGTACCACTCACAACCAGACTTCACCGACCATCCCCTCATTATCTTCCTGTCAACTCTAAATGCAACAAACTCATCTCTCACTTTGCCCTTATTTTACTCTATCATTTCCCCCTTTGTCTCACCCTAGTCTATGAACTTCACGACAATAGAGGCGGCTATGGTGAACAGAAGCAGCAGGGTTTGTCAAAATAGGTCTGAGATCTGAATTCCTCCACCCTACTCCAGTTGTCCCTCTCACCGGCGACCAACTGATTTTCTCCCTCTATTGGTAATGAAAATCTCTGCAACATCAACATCATGTGACAATTTGTGAAGACAATTAGGCGGCTGTTCAGTGGTGAGTGATAAAGAAATCAAATCCCTAATTTTGTTGTTGTACTTTGTTGAAAATGGGATTTGTATTTTGGGAACTTTTGTATAAATAGAGAATGGGTTGATGATGAAAAGCAAGCCGGACAATAGGAGCAACTAGCGATAGTAAATTAGGTTTAATTTCATTTTGTATTATGTTCTAAATATCTTTGCTAGGGCATAGATGAAGCCCTTAATTCTTGCTAGATTACTCATGTTTTCAATATTGTTCTTGTTGTGTTTCATTGAGTAAGGATGGGTTTAATCTAGAGCTGCCATTTACATAACTTTCACTTAGTATGTTTTGCATCCTAGGTTGTTAGAAATTGTGTAATTGTTGCTCCAACTTATGCTCAATTGAATCAATTGGTCAGTGATTAGTTGTGCCTTAATCAGATAACTAATGCTAGAGATTAATACCTTAGTTGACATTAAGCTATCAAACCTGAGATTACCTGGATTAAACGGCGTGCTTGAACCTTCACCAGAGTGTCCATTGTAAAGGGACAAGAACATAACTGGCTGAAATAGATTAGCATAGATTAGGTGGTGGATTCAACTCCCTAGTTCCCTTTTATTTACACTTTTGTTTTCTAATTTGTGCTACATAAACTTATCTTGTCGTATCAACACACAACAAAACAACCTTTGTGTTATTCTTTCTTTTGAATCAGATTTAGTAAGACTTTGGAATCAACTTTATACCCACCTTGTCCTTGAGGATCGACCTGTATTTGCACTATACACAATAAGGCACTTGTGCACTTGCAGGTTATCATTGTAGGTCTTGTTTAGATTTAGAATCAGAGCTGTAACTTAATAACATCTTATTTACGTAGCTTTAGGTAGTAATTTTAACGTTCGAGTCGTTCTCATAAAGCGCATGTGGTTTCGATTCAGATAGCCGCATCATTGTCTTGTATTTTGTAATTTTCTTTCATATTAAATCGCATCTCGAGTTAAGCATTTATATCATCTAGTTTTTCATTGCATATATCTTGCATATCATTGTCCATAAGTGCATCATAGATAAATTATATTATGTAGCATAGCTTGCATATCATTGTTATGACTCTCATGTGAGCGCTTGAGATCACTTTTGTGCGCAATTATCTCTGAAGGTTTAAAAACATTTCAGCATAGCTCAGATTTTGCTAAGGATTGTTTATGACTTGTGTTTGTAGTCTCAGCAAGTGTGTAGTAGTTTTGTTAGTTCACTTTATTACTCAAAATCGTTCATCACCTGTAAAAATTCGGTTCGGCATCTCGCATTCCATCTCTCGAGATATAGGCTCCATTCTTGTGACTTTGACAAATGATGTTTCTTGATTTTCTTATTCGTAACATTGAATTATTGGATGATGTGGCTCTTTTGATTTAGATATTGTGCAATCGACACTGTGAAAAAGAGCAAGACACACATCTTGTACCCGACTTAGAAAAGGTTGAATTGTCTGTTGACACAAATGATTCAATGCATGAAAATATAATTGATGTGTGCGATTCTCGGCCTAGGTCACAGTGTGAAGTTTCTTGTGAACATAAATTTTAGATGATGATGATTATGAACTGGGGCTTGTTGAAATGTTTTATGAATGTGAGCTTGATGCCACGCCCTTGTAGATGACTTAGGATATGTTAATGTAGCTTGTAATAATGGTACTCTTGATCTCATCCACATGAGCAACTTAGACGTGCCTACCTTCACCGCTAAGTCACAAGCGAGACTCTTCCACCCAACCCGGATTTGGTTTTAACAAAATTGTAAAACCAACTTTTAAAGAATACCTAATCTAGAATTTGGAACTGTGTGCCTCCCAAGTCCTCTTGGACTATTTTGCTGCTAAATATAATACCTTTGATGAGCCACAATTGGAGTTTACTCGTGTATCTCTGCCTGTCCCTAAAGCAGTTCACTTTGAACTAGATATTGTGCATGATGCACCCCTGAAATTGTTAGATTTTGTGCCCAAAAGTATATGTGTTGAAAAATCTAGGTTTGGGGGTAAATCATTTTGGTTTGCAGTCTCACTTGCATTCCTGCCCTATTATAATTGTGTGAGGCTATTGAAATATCTGCATGTTGTCTCTTGGGTTGATCCTCAACTCTTTAGATTGTTGGTGTATGGTGAATTGATCATTGTATATAATCCAGTAGGTAATGCTATTTTCTAGCATTTTCTTGTATATAAGGTGCTAATCCAATGTGACTATCAAATGATTTCCTTGGGTTCTAGCGTTGAATAATCGAGTTCTAATCTTGCTTTCGCTGACATCCAGTAATCTCCTTCCTTTTCTCTACTCAGCATGGTTCTTCTGGTATGTTGTACTTATAATTTTAAATTTTCTTTGAAACATCGAGGACAATGTTTAGTTTAGGTGTGGGGTGAGAAGAGATTCCCTATGATTGCTTCCATGATATAATTAAGTCTGAACTCTGCCATAAAATATATATATATATATATATATATGAAAAAGTGAGTTCATTTACCTTGATTTGTGATGCCTGCGCATGTATAATATCTTAGGATTCTTAGTCTAGATGATGAGGCACCCCTGATTCTAGCACAATTCACATTGTGATATAGAAAATTTGCACATGCGATCTTCCAAGTGTGTATAGCGTCGGTGTTTCATAGGTTAAGTAGGCTGCCAATCATCTAGAATCTTGAATGAGACTTGACTAGCTTGTTCTTTGGTTGGTGGGATAGAAGTTGGAGGATACATTAAGAAAAGCAACCATTGAATTTGGCCAGGGTACATCGAAAAGGGCTTATCTTGCTAAAAGTGTCATGTAATCTATTTTTTACATTTTTGTGCAAAGTTTGTTGTGTCGGTTGTATTTGTATCTTTCATTACTCCAAAATCGGTTTTTTAAAAAAAAAAAGTCATCAAAAAAAATTCGAAAAGAAAAGAAAAGAGAATTCGGTTAAAAGAAAAGAAAAGAAAAGAAAAGAAAAAGATGAAAAGAAGTATCCATTGTACTTTATTATGTTCTATTTCGGTAAAAAAAAGTTAATGTTTCTCTCTTGCTTCAAAATGAGAGAGTAGTCAATATAAATATCTGCAGTCAATGTTCCTTTTAGTGTTGTAAATAGTCTTGTAATATGCAAGGAGGTGTAGCCATCGATGTACAACGGGTAGGTGAAATATCACCAACTCATTAGGTGAACATTCACAATTCTCGTAAAAGCTAGGACAAGCGGCTTGTCTTTGAATTCGATTCTTAGCCTAAAAAACTATATCTTAGTAATTAGGTCATAACTTCCTAGAGTGAATCATTCTCTATGCATGTCTAAGGAAGATAAACTTTACACTCTTATCACATGTCCTTAGTTGTTTCAGTGCTAGAATTGTGCCTTTGAAAGCTAGATTGACATATCCATTTGCTGTGAGCTAAAACTGAATGCGGGTATCACTTTCATGGAATCTGAGCTTATATTTTGTCCTGGAACTTTGTGGGTATGTTCTAAGCAAGCCCTCACGAGACTTCAACTCATCCACTAGGGACACTTAGTGGTTTAAAAGGCTTATTGCATTCGCTAAATGCAATCGAGAGACCAGGCGACAGTGGTGTAGGTAGAATTTTCTTAGCTTTTGTTTTACTCGTGGATGAGCAAAATTCGGAGTTTGGGGTGTGATCGGTGCCTAATAATGCATATTTCGGATCATTTTGTTGTCCTTTGTCACATCTCAAATGCTTTAATATCCTATTTTTATGTCAAATTGTGCATTTTGCGTCTCGAGATATCAATAATCCTTTTTGTTGTAAATATTGATAATTAGGTTGTTTGCATTCATAAGAGAATAAGAGGTTGATTGCATTGTGAAGAGTGGAATGGGCACCATGAATCACAAAATACGTGACGAAGTGTATTAGTGGATTGGCAAAGTCAAGGTAGCATAGAATGGTGGCTAAGAGTGGAAGGAGCTGAAGTGTTGAACGTGGAAAGGAATGTAACTAACGGGCCGAGGAAGTACGAGGGTCCATTTGCTTTCACGGTGTATCAAGCTGAACAAAAATCTCACTTATAATACCCAAGCTAGGTATAAAGTGCGTAACACCCAAGTGGAACCATTACCATCTCAAGTTCCAAGGTCTGAACCTAATTTTCTTCCCCATTTTATTTCACCCGACAACCAGCTCCATTGATGCGTGTCGTAACCACAACAAATTAATTAATACTTTACTACCTAATTAACAAGTAATATAGGGTAGTCAAGGTCGATCCCACGAGGAGCACGAGATTCTAGTTGTAAAAATTGTCACGAAAAGGGGGGTGTAAAAAGCAAAAGAAAATAAACAAAGCAATTAAAAGATAAAGTTGAAAGCAATAAGAGAGACGAGATCAAGGAATCCTTCTTCGTTGCGAAACAATGATTAAAGTTATGTTCTTTTCTACTTGTTATTAGTCACATTATCACCAACCGTAGGATAGCGGAGTGCGCTTAGCTGGCCCCAAAATCCCTAATTTCAGCCGATAACTTGGTCCGCTTAGTTATCGATTCTATTCAAAAGAACCACCTTGAGGTTAAAACTTACAAGATGTAATTCCCGAATGCATTAAGATTTATGAATTTAGGTTTAGTACTAGTAGTTAAACTCGGTTCGCTTGGTTCACTTTCTAGCGTTGTTTCTACACACAATTGCTCCACGGAATCCCTCCGCAAGGTCTCGTGTTTTCTACTTGTGTAAAGTGTCAAAACGATTACGTATTCCCTAACTTATACTAGATATAGATCAATTAACAAATCAATTTAGCGTGCACTCAAACAATCTATCAATCAATCATGAATGTCTTTAAGATCACTCCTATTAGTAAAAACAATCGATAATCATGTGAAAAATCTCAAGATAGAATTGAAAACAAAACTCAAATCATGTTAAGAACTAGGAATTCATCCTCAATCAATAAATTAACTACTCATGTTAAAGAGTTCACACAAAGAATAAGAAAAGAAAAGAATTGTGTGTGTAGAGATATGTAGAGATGTGTAGAAGTTGTAGAAAACTTCTCTATTTATAGGCTTCAATATTCTCCAAATCTTCTAAGGAGTAGAATCCTTTTCCTTTAGCAATTCAATTTCCAATTCCAGCTTTTCTCAACTCTTCCACCTTCTCTTTCCAAATTTGAGTCGATTCTCCATCGATTCCTAGCCCAAGTCTTCACACCCATGAGAGAAGTCCATAGAAAATTACGGAATTTTTGCTCGTGGAAAAGCTGGGATTGTGGCCGGAATCCGGCCGGAATAGTCGTCGCCGGCCACACTGGAAATTTTCTCCGTCGAGGAATATTCGACGGAATATTAAATCAGTCCACCGATTAGGACTAACGGTGTGCAAAACGAGTCAACCGTCGGTCAAGCGTTAGTCAAAGGTCAAGGAGAAGGGTGAGTCGGACTCGAGGTTGGCTTCATTACGCCTAGGCTTACTCGGATGAGTCGATTCTTGAATCAGTGCTTACTCTCGTGACTTAATCTAATTGACTCACCGGAATCGGTCATTTGAACTTCGGTTGGGATCGGTCGTCGGGATCGTCCGGATCGGTCAAGTCGACTTCGCTGAAGGATAATTTGGCGAGTTTCGTTTATTTCTGATTTCCCGTCCAATTTCAGGCCTCTACTTCATCAGTTCCTGTGAAATTCCTAAGCATTCATCTAGTTTAGCAGCTTCATTCATTAGTTCATTCAAGCATATGCAGCATCGTCACCATCTTCTTTCTTCACCTCTAGTTCTTTTGATAACAGAACCATCTTCTAATCGTTCACAAGAAAACTCCACCAGCTTGATTTCCCTGTATTCAAATCCCTAAACCCAATTTCTGCCATCAGACTCAGACCCAATCGAACTCGGCAACAGCAGCACACTTCAATACCCATTTAATTCATGGCAAATAACGACCCCCTTTCTTCAATTCTGCTCAATCTCTGCAATTAGTCCTTATTTCTTCAGAGATAGCAAACCCTTTCTCCGTCTCTATCTCACCGAGCTTCATTGATTCTTTCTCGATCTAAGTCTTCACAACGAAACTCTAACCCAATCCAGTTCCATCTCCGGCCACAATTTCTTCTCCATGTACCTTCATCTCCTCAAAACCACTGCCAATTTCTAATCAATTCGAACCCATCTTTGCAGCTCAAGTTCAATCTTCTAAGAACATTACAAAGACCACAGATCTACTTATCTCAATTCTGAGAAGAACCCAGCACTTCCAATATCATACAGAACTCAATTCTTACCCTTTCTCTCTCGGTTTCAATCAAACCCCCTTCTCTTTCTTCTCTGAATTTTTAGTTTCTCGGCTTATGAAGCAGCAGCTGCTGCTCTTCTCGGTTTCAGGTGTGGAGAGGATTGAGAGTTCTTAATTCTAGGGTTATGTAAAGATTTGGGATTGAGACGCCCAAGTAAGAACCACCCCCTGATGGGTGCCTAAATCAGGTGGTTGCTTTGATAAGGGCTAGCCTCAAGTGTCCAGCCCCTTATCCTCAGCTGGTCCGTATTTAGTACTCCTTCAAATTGGGTTGCCCCTTAACCTTGGCTGGGCTCCATATATCAATCGCCTGTAAAATGACCTTTTTGCCCTTTTGGATCAAATTGGGTGATTTCTTCTTCTTTTCCTCCGTGCGACTCCAAAGTAGCTACAAAACTCAAAACAAACGTAAAATACATAATTTACAAGAAAAATAGCAAAGAAAGCATAACTACTAGATAGTAAATTAGGTGTATTCTACACCTATCATCCATCTCCCTATCCACTGTACCACTCCCTCAACCAGCTTCACCGACCATACCCTCATTATCTTCCATGTCAACTACAGCTGCAACAAACTAATCTCTCACTGCCCTTATTTCACTCTATCATTTCCCCCTCTGTCTCACCCTAGTCTATGAACTTCACGACAATAGAGGCGGCTATGGTGAACAGAAGCAGCAGGGTTTGTCAAAATAGGTCTGAGATCTGAATTCCTCCACCCTACTCCAGCTGTCCCTCTCACCGTGACCAACGATGTTCTCCCTCTCTTGGTAATGAAAATCTCCGCATCATCAACATCATGTGACAATTTGTGAAGACAATTAGGCGGTTGTTCAGTGGTGAGTGATAAAGAAATCAAATCCCTAATTTTGTTGTTGTACTTTGTTGAAAATGGGATTTGTATTTTGGGGAACTTTGGTATAAATAGAGAATTACTTGTTGATGAAAAGCAAGCCCGGACTAGCCGGAGAAACTAGCAGTAGTAAATTAGGTTTAAGTTCATTTTGTATTATGTTCTAAATATCTTTGCTAGGGCATAGATGAAGCCCTTAATTTACTGCTAGATTATTAATGTTTTCAATATTGTTCTTGTTGTGTTTCATTGAGTAAGGATGGGTTTAATCTAGAGCTGCCATTTACATAACTTTCACTTAGTATGTTTTGCATCCTAGGTTGTTAGAAATTGTGTAATTGTTGCTCCAGCTTATGCTCAATTGAAACAATTGGTCAGTAATTAGTTGTGCCTTAATCAGAAAACTAATGCTAGAGATTAATACCTTAGTTGACATTAAGCTATCCAACCTAAGATTACCACAGATTAAACGGCGAGGCTTGAACCTTCACCGGTGTCCATTGTAAAGGGACAAGAACATAACTTGAAACTGAAATAGATTAGCATAGATTAGGTGGTGGATTCAACTGCCCTAGTTCCCTTTTATTTACACTTTTGTTTTCTAATTTGTGCTACATAAACTTATCTTGTCGTATCGACACACAACAAAACAACCTTTGTGTTATTCTTTATTTTGAATCAGATTTAGTAAGACTTTGGAATCAACTTTACACCCACCTTATCCCTATGGATCGACTGTATTTGCATTATACACAATAAGGCAACTGCACTTGCAATTATCATTGTAGGTCTTGTTTAGAGACCTACCATGACAACCGGGAGAATTCTAACACGTCACATGATACGTCACATACAAAGGCTGGTCACGTCACAAATGAGGAGATAATCTTAGGGTTTTGGTTTGGCGGTCTACGACAATATGTGGGTATCGACCTACCCACACGAGAAGAGAATAGTCGGTCGTGAGGAGTCGGATTACGATAGACTAGACAAGTTGTCTATCCTTATTTATTTAAAGATTTAGTAGAAAGTGATGATCCTCTCTCTTATCGTTATCCCACCGACTAGAGATTAGGGTTTTGCGAGCTATAAATAGACATACGATTGGTCATTCATAACAACACAGAACAACAAGTTCTCTGCAACTGTCCCTCTCTCTTAGAGTCTCTTCGTTTGCAACTCTCTGGAATTGAGAACCTTTAATCTCATCTCTTTTAGCGTCCCTCAATAGACCCACCATACCTTCCATCTATGACTGAAGCAGTCTTTTAATGACCATTATCTTGGTTTAGGCAACGAATGTTCGTCATTAGCCTCCCATCCTTACGATTGAACAAATCGGTTACCCGACTAACCCTCGTATATTTTTCGACATATGCATTTTGGCGATCACGGTGGGACAGTTGATCACTCACCCGTAGTTACAGGTCATGATCATAGTTGTCATAATGGAGAAAGTTGATTCTTCAACCCCCAACCATAACACAAACGTACTCAAAAACCCAAATCAATCTGGACTTTAATTAGGAAGGTTTTTCGTCGACTTACAGAATGCTTCCATGATATGAAGAAGAAGTCCAACAGGCCTCACCTCAACTGCAAGGAGGTTCCACGTCTATCACAGACACATTCAAGGTGGTGATGCACTATTGGAATCTCTCTCGTATCAGAACTGTCAAACTTAGTGAACCCGTTAATTTGTTGACTGGGCTCATCCTAATCTCGATCCCATGAGTTTCATCACCATGTCGAGCCACATTTCTTAAGTGGTGAAATGCACAAACATCTTTGAGCTTTATCACCATAGCACGAATAGAAGTCACGCTACAATCAACCTCGTTAAGGAATATGATACTCACTAGTACACAAAAAGCAAAGGATCAAGCACCCGAACAACTTCATCACCCTTGGGGACTAGATGACGTAGGAAACTCAAAGTTTTGGATAAAAAGATTCCCCAAAATTCATCTAGGTCGAATGCCCTTCGATCGGTTATGAGAAACATGAGAAGTTTACTACACTTTACTATTTCGCTTGTAACTATTTCATTCTTTATCTAATTGACCTCATTCTTTGGGATTTTTATTTTCACCGCCTATAGGATGAAGTTAGAAAACTTTCGTTTATCATTCTTCTGAGGAACTAAAGCCCTGGATGATTAAGACCATAATATGACAAGGTATATGACAAGACTTGAGCCTAAGATAAAAATCGGCATAAGTTCAAGAAGAGACTTGGCCAGCCTAAGCGAAGAGGCGCACCCGGTCTAAGAATACAAGGCACAACTACCTTGACCTCGACGAGCTCATCCAAATGACTGGATCCCATCCAAATGACCAAAAAGAGTTCATCATCGGACCGGATGTAGCTCGGCCTCGAAGACATATCTCAACCTTATCTCAAGGCGAGACCCGAACCCAAAGACACGTGGTGGGGATCCTCATCATCAACATACTCCCCTATCTACGGATATCTTTGGAGAGTCCTGGTCTCAAAATACTTTCAAACTTTGCGAAGGCTCTTAAGTGATCTGATATCTCAAGACTCCGCTCGCTCGATACATCCAAACCTTACGGAAAGAAATCTTTCATAGAGTAATGGGAAGTACACTAATAGGCTTCACTACTTAGCAACCAACTACCATGACTAAAGCAAGCAAGAGAGATTCAAGACCATAACTCTCGACAAGCTGTATGCAACTCATGCATGTTAACGCCTCTCTTCTCGAAGATGACCAACTCATGGGATACTTGAATGCCATGTCGGAGTTCAAAAGATAAGATGCGGCACGACCACTTATGTCCCCTCCTAGGTCAAGACATCACTTCCTGCATGAAGAAAAACCTATAATATTTACAGAGAACTCTTTCATCAATGGGGTTGGCGCAAAATGGTTGTTCTTCTGTTCCCGAAGCACCTCCAATTCTCTTTTAGCCCTGTAGTACGTTTGATTCGCTGTTGTGCTACCCTCATAGAGCATATACTACTCTCATGATCGATAGATCATCTCCTTTAAGATAGATCGATCTCGACAATAACTTTATCAAAAACCTGATGGGTCCCAATCTGTTTTGCTAATGCAAGAAGAAGCACAACTTCATCATGCCAAGCTTGTTTATTTGGTAATCAAATATTGGTATTATGAATTCATGATTGAACAAATGAATTAGATGATTTTTTGAAAATAATACTTGTGTGGCAATCATGTTGGTTGAATATATATATATATCACTGATTGCTCAAAATTATGGTGTATACTCATGTTGTATGTTACTTGACTCATTGATATTGTTATACGTGTTTTGAGATTGGGAATGCATTTTACTGAGTTGTTGTCTCACCCCAATTGACATTCTTGCAGATTTCATAGAAGTTGTAAGTGAAAACTAATAAGTTAGTTTAATCATTGTATTGTTTTATTGTATTGCTTGAAATGTAAATTTGAACTAAAATGTTGTTAAAGATGTTTAGTAAATTCATATGCATCGAATCATGTTTCATAAAAAATTTAAGTAGGAGAAATATATGCATCAGTCTCGTTTTGACCTGTAACGCCTTGAGTTCGGATATCCATATGGATTGACCCTGGTCCGGGACTCGGGGTGTTACAAACGGTCTTAATGTTAGAGGCACAAAGAAACATTACTTTCGTGAGGAAAATAAAATCGTAAAAATTTTTCTCTAGACCATTCTGAACAAAGGGCGTAATTTTAGCATTGTGACTCAACATAAGAATTATATCTTATCTATCCATGTATGAACTTAGAGGTGAAAGTCCTCGATCTTATTCCCTACCGATTAAGGTTTCGGGAGGAAAGGCGACAACTAAAACCATGTTATGGAATCCATGCAATATATTAACAAAGTGTAATCGTTAGGAAGATCAATATTGCAATTCTCAAAATAATTTACTCCTCCTTAGCCATTTACAAACCCAAAGAGTTAAGAGCTTAACCTATGAAAACATATGAGATCTCCGTTCTCACCAGAAATATGATAGCAAAAAACAAATCTCAGAAAATAAGCAATATACATAATAATCGATAAAGATTAGGTATTACAATCATATCCAAAGTAAAGTTTGACTAAATAAATTTTAATAATTGAAAGATGATAATTTTTGAAGTAGCTAATCTAGAACACATAAATAGGCTACTCCAAAAGCTAGTGTTCCTCCTTAAAACAATAAGTATAAAATTCCTATAAGGAGTTAACTAGAAAGGTATATCCTTAAAGAATTTTCATCATTCCTAAACTCATTGTTAGCAACCGGCATTGGAACATATGGTTCATGATTGAGAATTTTGGGTCCTTCAAACCAATTAGATTGTTTTTTGACAAGTGCTTCTTGAGTCCCGAGAGACTTTTGCAAAATACCTTTAAGGGAGTGCACTTCCATCTTACTCTTCTTATGTTCCTCAAGAAGGGTTGCAAATCTTTGATGGTTAGAGCAGTTTAGCTTCTTCAAATTCTTCTTTTTCCTTTTAAATAATGAATCTTTCTCCTTAGGTTAGAATTTTTCATCCTCCTTAGTAATTGTGAGATTATCAACAACCATAGGAATACTGACAAGTCTCCCTGGAAGAGAGAGTGCTTGGAGGCTCCATGATTTCTCAAAGGATGTGATTTTAGAATTATCATGAATCACATATACATTATATGTATAGACACACTCCAATAGCAAATCTTTGGAAGAATTCCAAAAATAGAGTGAGAATAGAAAAGGAAGATGACTGACCTTAAGGAGTTCAGGAATAACATAAATTATTAATAATAAGGATTTCGTTCACGAACTAGAAATCAAAACTTGAATAGTGAAACGCAAATTTTAGTATTTGTTCAAGTTTGTACAAGGAGAAGTGTTTGCAACACCATTACTTGAAATATAAAAAATGACGAAGATGTTAATTGAGGTAAAATATGTATCCCAAAATTATATGAATACCTCACCAATTAACGCCGATCTATAAGTTTAAATATCACATGGTTAGATAATTTTCTAAGAGCATACTTTATATCGTAGATAGTCAAGTAGAAATTCCCACGGATCATGTTCTCGTCTCTTGCTTAGGAGTTAGATAGGCATGGAGAATCTTCATACAGAGAGCATAAGATTAATTGATACCCAAATCAAGTCATTACATTTTGAACTCGCTATTAGCGATGTGGTAGCACCAATTCATGGGATGACTTATAAATGGTGCATAGAGAATAATTTGACAATTCAATATTGCAATAATGTCAAGAACCAGACAATATACATGACCCATAAACTGGACTCATCTCAATGAAGCAAGACTCGACAATTATAGATGAATGTTTGTTATTCTTGTTTTTGTCAATTGCTATAATTGATAAAGGATGTCATAAAACCAGAGCCCAACTTTATTACGAAAAATTAACATCAAAGAAGATGAAATTTCAAGTAATAATATTCAAGACACAAACTAGGTTAGTTTATTCTCAAGCCCTTGTTGTGCATGGTAGGAGCTTAACGATGTTTATTCCTACGTCTTAATCTGCAAGTGGACAGTGCCTTTGGAGGCAGTGGCAAGCACGAAAATCGAACCACGAGAACTTGTGTGTGTGCAAGGGTTGATCTTAAGCTTTCTTAATCGAATTCGGTGACGTGACGAGATACAAAGGCTTGTTTATAGTCTTTACGACTGTGTTGGAGGTTACAAGACTAAAAGGACAATGATATAAAAGTATTGATAATGCAGGCACTAGGATTATCAAATCCTCCTTTAATTCAAGTTATGAGCTTCAACTAATTTGATTTTTCTTGTTCCTATTACAGGTAAAGGGAAGTGTGTCAAACAACCATTTACCTAAGGAGTTTCACCAGGGATAGTTCAATGTTCGAATTTAAGGGTACTAATTCAGAGAACTAGTTGTCTAATTAAGCACAACTAGTCTAAGGTTTAGCAATAATAATTGAAGCTTTGGGCTGAAACATATTTAATGCAGGGTTATCCTAACTACAATGGATACATGGCATCCATTGTGAGAGCTGATAGGTGTAGAATACACCGTATTTACTATATAGTAGTTTATGCTTTCTTTGCTATTTTTCTTGTAAATTATGTATTTTACGCTTGTTTTGAGTTTTGTAGCTACTATGGAGTCACACGGAGGAAAAGGAGAAGAAATCACCATATTTTAGCAAAAGGGTAAAATTGTCATTTCACCAAGGAGGGAATACTATATGGAGCCCAGCCAAGGTTAAGGGGAGGTCAAAGAGGTGTCCCTTATCCAAAAGAAGGGAGTGAGAATAGCACAATTGGGGTGTACTTATGGTGGGTGTCCAATCCACCCACACCCTAAACCCATAGACCCACACCCGCACTGGATCCAAACCCGAAACCGAATCCGCCCAAGCTTTCATAACTCTAAACCTAAAATCGAAAAGGGTTTTCTTTATCTTATCAATCATTTTTTCATTTATTCCTACACTGAAAGTGAGAAAAGCACCATGGATGCTGCATTGTTAATGGTGGAACCGAAGAGGAGATCGAGAACCGACTTGAGAAAGAAGAGTAGTCAAATCGACCGAGAGACAATTAGGGTTGACGTTGCGTTGAATCGAGAATCTCGTAGATAATGGTGAAATCGAAAAGAGGAAGAGAAGCTCGGCGATGTTGAGTATGAAATGAAGAAATTTGAGATGGGTTTTCCTCTCGAATCAAGTTAGGGTTTGCTTGATTTAGCGGAGCCGATCTGGGTTTGTCTCTGCTTTTGAATAAGAAGAAGGTCGAGAAGATGGGTGAAATATGTTGGCCGTAATTTGAGTTCAACGAGAGAAATGGGTTTCTTTGTGGTGAAGAAATTGAACAAAGAATGACACTTTGGAGGTGGCTTGATTTAAGGGTTCGATTTGTGTTAGCTTTGAATTCGAGAGATGGAGATGTTGATGTTCAAGGATGTGGGGATGGATGTCAATTGTCTTGAGTTCTTTGAGAGGAGTTGAAAATACAGGGAATTGAGGTTGTTGTCACTAATGGTGCTGACTCGAGTGAACACAGCTGAAGCTCTGCTGCAAAGTGAGGCTGCTAAATTAGATGTATGTCTAGGTTTACAATGATACAGGTCTCTTGATTTGATATGTGGGCAGCTGCTGTTGTTGGTATTTGCAGTGTTTGAGTCAAGAAAATGGGTTTCCATTGAACAATGGGCGGTGTTGCGGAACAAGGGAGGCCGAGATGGAGAAAGCTGACTAGACAGGCTTGGTGCTTTCTTTGTATCCGGCCGAGTTACAAAGATGAGAAGGAGTGGTGTGACAATGGATTTTGTGATGTTGAGATTTGCAGGGAGGCAATAGAATCGGAGAAGATTTCATGGCTATGAGGATGTATTCAGGAGGTTGGGCTCTGTGGTGGTCTTGCTGTGACTTGTAGTAACAACTCAAGTAGATGGATGTTAGGAGGTGAAGTTATGAGACTTCAGGGTGTTGGCTATGGTTGCAGGTGGGTTAGTGCCAAGTATCAGTGACTAATGGAGCTGTAATTTGTGTTGCTTGGGTCCAGTGAAGCACGGTGGAGGTGCTAATTGAGTCGCAGGAGCTACAAAGATGAACTCGGTTGGATGTTTTGAAGAAGATGCACCGATTGGAGTAGCTTAGTGGCTGCAATTGAAGCTGCAGTTTAGTGTGATGTTGTGCACTTGTTATGGCTGAGCATGAAGGAGAATGCAAAGTGAAAATGGTGATGATGATAAATGCAATGAGTCGATGCAAAGGAGTCAAGGGAGAGTACAAGGCCGAGATGTGCAAATCGCGCAGGAGAAAATGGAGCTATGTAATCTCGTCAGTATGAATTTGCAGGCATGACTTGCATCGACTTGTGGCATTGAAGCAATGCAAGGTTGAAGGAGAGAACCGTGGCTCGAGTGAGATGAAACCAAGCTGGGTGCATGTTTGCAGCTGGGGAAGAGCATGGATTGTCGGGCAGAGATGCTTGGCCCGTGCAAGCCGTGCAATGGCCTAGGGCTCAAGTTCGATTGGCGAATCAACTCGAAATTGGCGATTCAACACGATCCACTCGGTGACTCGGTGATTAAGACCACTCGATCGACTTTCGATGACCGACTCAGTCGACTCCTCATCTCGCTTTGACCGGTTGACTAACAGATTGACTAGTTTGACCGTTAGTCCTAACGGAGGACCGACGAATATTCCGTCAATATTCCCCCGACGGAGAAATTTTCAGTGGCCGACGGCGATACAATTTCGGCCGGATTAAACCACAATCCCGATTTTCCATGAGCCAAAATTCCGAATTTTCTATGGACTTCTCTCATGGGTGTGAAGACTTGGGCTAGGAATTGGATGGAGAATTGGACTCAAATTTGGAAAGAGAAGATGGAAGAAGAGAAAGACTTGAATTTGGAAATTGAATTGCAAAAGGAAAAGGATTCTAATCCTTGGAAGAATTGGAGAATATTGAAGCCTATAAATAGAGAAGTTTTCTACATCTTTTACACACCTCTCTACACACACATCACTTGTGTTTTTGATAGCTTTTGAAAATTCTTCTTTTAATTATTTGTGTGAACTCTTGAAAATTCTCCTTTTAATTATTATTTGTGTGAATTTCAAAAACATGAGTAGCTAAATTTCTTATTGATTGAGGATGAATTCCTAGTTCTTAATATATGATTTAAGTTTTTGTTTTCAATTCTATCTTGAGATTTTTCACATGATTATCGATTGTTTTTACTAATAGGAATGTTTATTCATTCATGATTGATTGATAGATTGTTTGGAGTGCACGCTAAATTGATTTGTTAATTGATCTATATCTAGTATAAGTTAGGGAATACGTAATCGTTCTCGACACTTTACACAAGTAGAAAAACACGAGACCTTGCGGAGGGATTCCGTGGAGCAATTGTGTGTAGAAACAACGCTAGAAAGTGAACCAAGCGAACCGAGTTTAACTACTAGTACTAAACCTAAATTCATAAATCTTAATGCATTCAGGGAATTACATCTTGTAAAGCGAACCTCGGGGTGGTTCTTTTGAATAGAATCGATAACTAAGCGGACTGTTACTCGGTGAAATTAGGGATTTTGGGGCTAGCTAAGCGGACCTGCTATCCTACGGTTGGTGATAATCATGACTAATAACAAGTAGAAGAGAACATAACTTTAATCATTGTTTCGTAACGAAGAAGGATTCCTTGGTCTTGTCTCTCTTATTGCTTTCAACTTTATCTTTTAATTGCTTTGTTTATTTTCTTTTTCTTTTTACACCCCCCTTTCGTGACAACTTTTACAACTAAGATCTCTTGCTCCTCGTGGGAACGAACTTGACTTCCATTATATTATTTTTAATTGAGTGGAAACATTAATTAATTTGATTGCACCTACGACACGCATCAAATTTTGGGCGCCGTTGTTTGGGAGCAGCGGATGATTTTAGTTGTTTTTATTTTTCTTTTTGCTTTATTCTTGCTTTGTTAGATTCTATACCGTATCTAACTTAGTTTTTGAATCTTATTTCAAAATGGTTTTCCATGTACGGTGGACAAGAGCAAGCATATTACAACAATCAATACGGTTTTCAACCTCAACATTATGACAACTTCCAACCATCCTTAGGATACAATCAAAACCAAACTTTTGGCTATGATCAAATTCCTACAGAACCTTATGGATATTCTCATACATATCAACAACCTTATGACGGGTATGTAAGTGGACAATCACAAGGATGGGAGGATAGTTTTGTTTATGATCAGAAATTCTCTAGTTTTGCAGATAAGATGTCTGCCATGATTGGGGATCTTCAACAAAAGTTTCAAGAATCACATCGAGAAATTCAAAGGAATTCGAAGAAAATATACGAACAAATTAACCAACCTTTGGAGACTTTTGATGATGCTAGTGTAGATTACTTGAGCCTTGATCTTAATAATGATCAAACACCTATTCAAAAGGTAGAGCTTGAGGAAGATGCATTTATTGCTTGGAAAAAATTTCTTAGGGAAAGATGGGAGTCCGCGGAAGTGTATGAACGTTGCAACAATGAGGAAGATATTCCAACTCCGGATCATAATAACGATCCTTCACCTATTCAAAAGGAGGAGTTTGGATATCACTTGCCTATTGTTGTAAACGAAGTAACACCCGCACATGAAGATCTTATAATCTATACCGATGAGAATCATTTTAGTGAATGGCCCGATTCCGATGATGAGAATGTTGAAGAGATGATGCTAGAGGATGAAACCAAATTTATTGATTTTGTGGAAGACCCAATTGAACTTGCCAATGATTTTAATGATGCCAAAACTTTGGTTAAGGTAGAAAACGACGAAGAATGGTTGCAAGGTTTAATAGAGGACCACGATATACAAGAGGTAAGTAATTCACTTGAATTTTTTAAGGATGAAGAGGATTCTATAATACAAGAGATTGTGCAAGGTTTGTCTAACCCTTTGCCTATTGATTCTTCTCCTTCACCTCTTAATGGTTTGAATGTATGTGCTTCGAAAGTATTTTTGGATGATTTTGTTTCTAGATATCCACCATTGGAAACACTTGATGCTAACACTATGCAGGTTTGCCAAGAAGAATACATGGAAGTTCCCAAATTCTATGTTCTTTATACACTTCCGAGTGTGGACGAGAATAAGTGTGGGGGAAATTTCTATCGAGCGATAACATCACTATTGTTTTCTTGTGCTAATATTTGTGTGGAATTTTTTTTTTCAAAACAGGTATTATGGGTGGATCCTCAAATTTTCAGATTGTTAGTATATGGGGAATGAATCTTACAAGAGCTAAGTCGGGCCGTCGACTTTAAAACAAGCGCTTAATGGGAGGCAACCCATAGGTTTTGTATTTCTTATCCTTTTGTATTTTTGTTATTTCTTTTTCTTGTTCCTTATCATGTTAAAATTTCCCACCTTGACTTTACTAGGAAGATTCAATTACATTGAGGACAATGTAAGGTTTAAGTGTGGGGGAGTGGTTAAGCATGTATTTTAAAAAAAATTACAAAAAAATTAAAAAACTTAAAAAAAAAAGGTTTTACATAAAAACTCCAACTTTTAAAGATTTTAGAGTCACTAGCATACTTCTAGGTATGTTTACATAGAGATTTTGACCGACATAATTGAACTTGGAAATGTTAGAGAACTACATTCGGAATTCTTGTATGTTTGAGTGTTAAATAATGGATTTAATCATGCCGGTGATGCGAATTTGGTGCAGGGAGAAATGCGTTATTAGAGTTGCTGATCAATCATTAGTGGAGACTACCCGTATTCATATCATGTGAGGCACCGACCAGAAATTTTCCATCTACTAAAGAGCTTCTTTTGAGTGTGTGTCACCGTACGTCAATTCCGGGTAGAATGGTGAGCTACCCAACCTCCCACCAATAGAAGCACTACTCTTTGATCTCTTGAGTGCTAATTTTGTCAATCATGAGGGTGACGTCTATAGATGAAAGCCTCCTTCTTGTAGTTCGATTTGCAGTTAGCACCATTCTCTCTCTTGACAACAACGGATCCATAGAAACACTCTCATCATCAACAAGGAGCGACATCAAAATCTACAAGGAAAGTTGGAAAAGTTTAAGGTTTATAAGCAACGGAATGAGAAAAAGAGCAAATTTCAAATATAAGTAAAGCAACATACAAAGAGGCAGATTTTTACATATATGTTGAAGACTTACACTACAATGAGGTGATTTTATATTCAAGTATGAAGACTTATTCACAAGAGCGAAGAAAATTAAAAGGTGAGAATTTTTGAAGTTTATGATTTCAAGACGATACAAGTTGTGAAGAATCAAGCGGTAAAATACTTCTTCCACGGCCATGGTTTATTTTGTATTTAATTTCTCTTGTTTTCAAGAAAAAAAAAAAAATTGAAAAAAAAAAAAAAAAAGAAAAAAGGAAAGAAAAAAAAAAAAAAACAAGAGAGAAAAAACAAGAGAAATATTTGTTCTTATTTTTATTTAATGAGCCGTGGGGAAGGAAAATTTATAAGAAAGTTTCAAGCGACAAGGTTTCAAGGTAAAAGAGTTATAAATTGTCAAGGATTTATGAAATTCAAGGGTTTATCATCAATAGTTGAAACCGAAGACCAAGAAGTTAAAGACGAGGAGCGGAAGACGTTTCTATTGGATGCCGTGAGAGTGGTGTTATCATAATTGGCGATCGGATGTGAAGGTGAGTAAGTAATCTCATCCTCAATAATATATGGTTGATTTCCTTTCTTAGAGATCGTCATAAAAATGGTTTTTCAAAATATTAAAAGATGTGGGTTTTTAAAAATCTTTCGGAAGTTGTCCTTCCCACCATTCAATGTGTTGCAGGATTTCTCTTTTCATTCCTACCTGCACACATGTGAGAACCATAAAAAAGTCAGTCTTTTTGAGTGCAATTATCATAAAATCCTATTTGGTGAGGCAGAAGTCGAGGCGAAATGCTTATTGATCGTTTCTCAAACACGCGTTCTCTCATTATGGTGTGGTCATTTCTCACTCAACATTTAAGAATGAGAATATGTTCTTTAGTATTTCTAACTTCTTATTACTAGAATGCGAAACTCTATGTCCTCATAACTCTTTGGATGCTTAGGACGCTGAACGCTTTGAAGTTGTGAGTTTTTGGTTCGATTTGCTCGAGGACTAGCAAAGTCTAAGTGTGGGGAATTTGATAGGTGTAGAATACACCGTATTTACTATATAGTAGTTTATGCTTTCTTTGCTATTTTTCTTGTAAATTATGTATTTTACGCTTGTTTTGAGTTTTGTAGCTACTATGGAGTCACACAGAGGAAAAGGAGAAGAAATCACCATATTTTAGCAAAAGGGTAAAATTGTCATTTCACCAAGGAGGGAATACTATATGGAGCCCAGCCAAGGTTAAGGGGAGGTCAAAGAGGTGTCCCTTATCCAAAAGAAGGGAGTGAGAATAGCACAATTGGGGTGTACTTATGGTGGGTGTCTAATCCACCCACACCCTAAACCCATAGACCCACACCCGCACTGATCCAAACCCGAAACCGAATCCGCCCAAAGCCTTTCATAACTCTAAACCTAAAATCGAGAAAGGGTTTTCTTTCTCTTATCAATCATTTTTTCATTTATTCCTACACCTGAAAGTGAGAAAAGCATCCATGGATGCTGCTGTTAATGGTGGAACTGAAGAGGAGATCGAGAACTGACTTGAGAAAGAAGAGTAGTCGAAATCAGACCGAGACAATTAGGGTTGACGTTGCAGTGAATCGAGAACCTCAGAGATAATGGTGGAATCGAAAAGAGGAAGAGAAGCTCGCTGATGTTGAGTATGAAATGAAGAAATTTGAGATGGGTTTTCCTCTCGAATCAAGTAGGGTTTGCTTGATTTAGCGAGAGCCGATCCGGGTTTGTCTCTGCTGTTGAATAAGAAGAAGGTCGAGAAGATGGGTGAAATGTGTTGGCTGTAATTTGAGTTCAACAGAGAAATGGGTTTGCTGTGGTGAAGAAATTGAACAAAGAATGACACTGGAGGTGGCTTGATTTAAGGGTTCGATTTGTGTTAGCCTGAATTCAGAGATGGAGATGTTGATGTTCAAGGATGTGGGGATGGATGTCAATTGTACTGAGTTGCTGAGAGGAGTTGAAAATACAGAATTGAGGTTGTTGTCACTAATGGTGTTGACTCGAGTGAACACAAACAAGCTCTGCTACAAAGTGAGGCCATAAATTAGATGTATGTCTAGGTTTACAATGATACAGGTCTCTTGAGTTGATATGTGGGCAGCCGTTGTTGTTGGTCTTTGCAAAGTTTGAGTCAAGAAAATGGGTTTCCATTGAACAAAGTGGTGGTGTTGCAGAACAAGGGAGCTGAGATGGAGAAGCGCTAGACAGGCTTGGTGCCGCCGGTATCTCCGCCGATTACAAAGATGAGAAGGAGCTGGTGCTGACAATGGATTTTGTGATGTTGAGATTTGCAGGAGGCAATAGAATCATAGAAGATGTTCATGGCTATGAGGATGTATTCAAGAGGTTGGGCTCTGTGGTGGTCTTGTTGTGACTTGTAGTAATGTTCTCAAGTAGATGGATGTTAGGAGGTGAAGTTATGAGACTTCAGGGTGTTGGCTATGGTTGCAGGTGGGTTAGTGCCAAGTATCGGTGACTAATGGAGCTGTAATTTGTTTGCTTGGGTCTGTGAAGCACAGTGGAGGTGCTAATTGAGTCGCAGGAGCTACAACAGATGAACTCAGTTGGATGTTTTGAAGAAGATGCACCAGTTGGAGTAGCTCAGTGGCTGCAATTGAAGCTGCAGTTTAGTGTGATGTTGTGCACTGTTATGGCTGAGCATGAAGGAGAATGCAGTGAAAATGGTGATGATGATAAATGGAATGAGCTGATGCAGTGGAGTCAAGGGAGAGTACAAGGCTGAGATGTGCAACTGGCAGGAGAAAATGGAGCTATGTAATCTGAAGCTGATGAATTTGCAGGCATGACTTGCACTGACTTGTGGCATTGAAGCAATGCAAGGTCAAGGAGAGAACTCGTGGCCCCGAGTGAGATGAAACCGGCTGCTGAATGTTTGCGGTTGGGGAAGAGCATGGATTGTCTGGCAGAGATGCTTGGCCTGCAAGCTGTGCAATGGCCTAGGCGGAGTTCGGCTTACGCGAATCAACTCGAAATTGGCGATTCAACACGATCCAGCTCGGTGACTCAATGATTAAGACCACTCGGTCGACTCGATGATCGACTCATAGCTGACTCCCTCATCTGCTTTGACCGGTTGACTAACAGTTGACTAGTTTGACCGTTAGTCCTAACGGAGGACCGACGGAATATTCCGTCGAATATTCCCCTGACGGAGAAATTTTCAGGTGGCCGGCGGCGACAATTTCGGCCGGATTCCGGCCACAATCCCAGTTTTCCGGCGAGCCAAAATTCCAGAATTTTCTATGGACTTCTCTCATGGGTGTGAAGACTTGGGCTAGGAATTGGATGGAGAATTGGACTCAAATTTGGAAAGAGAAGATGGAAGAAGAGAAAGACTTGAATTTGGAAATTGAATTGCAAAAGGAAAAGGATTCTAATCCTTGGAAGAATTGGAGAATATTGAAGCCTATAAATAGAGAAGTTTTCTACATCTTTTACACACCTCTCTACACACACATCACTTGTGTTTTTGATAGCTTTTGAAAATTCTTCTTTTTAATTATTTGTGTGAACTCTTGAAAATTCTCCTTTTAATTATTATTTGTGTGAATTTCAAAAACATGAGTAGCTAATTTTATTGATTGAGGATGAATTTCTAGTTCTTAATATATGATTTAAGTTTTTGTTTTCAATTCTATCTTGAGATTTTTCACATGATTATCGATTGTTTTTACTAATAGGAATGTTTATTCATTCATGATTGATTGATAGATTGTTTGGAGTGCACGCTAAATTGATTTGTTAATTGATCTATATCTAGTATAAGTTAGGGAATACGTAATCGTTCTCGACACTTTACACAAGTAGAAAACACGAGACCTTGCGGAGGGATTCCGTGGAGCAATTGTGTGTAGAAACAACGCTAGAAAGTGAACCAAGCGAACCGAGTTTAACTACTAGTACTAAACCTAAATTCATAAATCTTAATGCATTCAGGGAATTACATCTTGTAAGCGAACCTCAGGGTGGTTCTTTTGAATAGAATCTGATAACTAAGCGGACCTGTTACTCAGTGAAATTAGGGATTTTGGGGCTAGCTAAGCGGACCTGCTATCCTACGGTTGGTGATAATCTGTGACTAATAACAAGTAGAAGAGAACATAACTTTAATCATTGTTTCGTAACGAAGAAGGATTCCTTGGTCTTGTCTCTCTTATTGCTTTCAACTTTATCTTTTAATTGCTTTGTTTATTTTCTTTTTCTTTTTACACCCCCTTTCGTGACAATTTTTACAACTAGAATCTCGTGCTCCTCGTGGGATCGACCTTGACTACCCTATATTACTTGTTAATTAGGTAGTAAAGTATTAATTAATTTGTTGTGGTTACGACACGCATCAAGAGCAATGCATTGACAGTGTGAGAATTGAACTTCTCTTATAATTTAAATATACACAAGACAATTCAAATGAAGTTGAAAATCAGAACATTAAATTAGGGTTTCATATCAATCCTAGCTAAGTAAATTTAGAACATGTTGATCATAAAACAGACTTTAAATAAAAATTGTAAACTAAACTAAGAACCCTAAAACATGCTAACTTTCTCTTACATCCAAAACCTCAATTTATAACTCACAAAACATTTTTAATTAACAACTACACTGACCCAAACCTCGCTATCTCTCGCCTTGACGCATCCCCGACTCGAATCGACCATGCATGGGGTTTGGTGAAACCCTAACCCTAATTATCTCTAACCTAGCTTCTAGGTTGATGAGAAGCTATGAAAGAGATAATTGAGACAGAGAGTGGCGGAGAAGGAGTGGTGGTGGTGATAATGGCTCTGCATCAAGCGAGGGAGGTGAAGGAGAAGGGATGGGTTCTGCAGAGGTATGGGAGAAGAAAGAGAAGATGGAAGTGAAACTAGTTTTGCTCGAATGGGTATAGGGTTAGGCGGTTTTGCTGTGAAGCAAGGACATCGATGTTTGATGGGGAAGTTGCAGCGAGCATTGGATTTAGCTGGAGAAGATCTGAACGGTTGAGGAAGTATTGGGTTGATTTGGTGTTGAGCGGAGCATCGAGAAATAGATGTGAGCGAAGGAGCGACCGTAGGATGCATCTGGGCGAGATCTCAACGGCTCGGGATGAGCGGGTTCGAATCCGGGTCACGGGTCAGGTCTAGCTCAAGCCCATGTCTTGTAGATGAGTTGCTACTTGTTGGGTTGCAACTGTTGCGCGCGCGGGCTTTGGCTTTCTGTTCCATAGACGATTGTCTCCAATTCTTCGCTCTTTCGGCTCCTCAATTTCTCCGAACTTTATTTATTACCTAAAAACACAAAATTAATTAATACAAATATTTATTCTTGAAAACAAGGAAAACACAGAATCTGGGATAATATCTGATTCTTGAGCACAAAAGATGAGTTAAATGCCAATAAATAGATGTATAAATATGTAATATTTGGCACTCATCAAATACCCCCAAACCTGAATTTTACTTGTCCTCAAGTGAAACAAAATGAAGAAATCCTAACTATACCCCTGTCGCAGGTCTCTTGAATGCATTTAGCGTATGCACTAAGCCTTTAAACCCCTAGGTGTCCCTAGTGGACGAGTTGTAGTCTCGTGAGGGTTTACCAGAGGTGTACCCACAAAACCTTCTCCAACTTCGTAGTGTAAAGAGTCTCAAGCATCCAAGGAGCTATGAGGACATATAGTTTCGCATGCTAGTAACAAGAAGTTAGAACTATCAAAGAACGCATTCTCATCCTTAAGTGCTTTGAGCGAGAAGTAACCATACCATATGAAAGAATTCGGATTCGAATGTGATCATAAGCCTCGACTTCGCCTCACCATTAGGGTTTTATGATAATTGCACTCAAAAAGACCGCTTTTTAGTCTCTCATGTGTGCAGCAGGAATAAAGAGAGAAATCCCCGCACACGTTGTAGGTGAGAAGGATAACCTTCCGAAATAATTTCTGGAGACTCCACAGAGTTTTGGACAAAAAGAATCTTTTTCTGATGATCTCTAAGAAAGGAAATCAACCATTAGCAAGGGTGGGAGTACTCACTTACCTTCTCACCCGATCGGCAATTAATATCACTCTCTCAGCATTCATAGAAACGTCTTCAATCTTCGGTCTTCTAATGTTGATGACGAACTTCTGAACTTTACAAAAACTTGACAATTTTTTTTTTTTTTTTTTTTTTTTTTTTTTTTTTTTTTTTTTTAGCAACTTAGTACATGGAATGGAAATAACAATAAAACTCAATTTTTCACAAACTTCATTAATTCTCATCTTCTTTTCTTTTCTTTCCTTTGTTGCACGTAAACCTTGGACTATATCAACTTTTCTTCAAATATTCTGATGATGCTTCGCTTGCTGACGATGATGTGTTTCTATGAATGTGTTGATGTTGTTGAGAGGGAGCGAGAGTGATGCTAACTGCAAATCGGTATTTAGAAGAAGTTTTCATCTTTAAATGTCACCCTCATGATTGACGGAATTAGCACTCAAGAGATCAAAAATAGTGCTGAAAGTGGTGCGAAGTTGGGTAGCTCACCATTCCTACCCGGAATTGACGTACGGTGACACACACTCTAAAAGCTTTTCTAGAAAGTCACAAAGAGTGAAGGTCGATACCTCGCTTGATGTAAAATGGGTAGTCTCCACTATGGGTGATCACAATTCTACTACCGAATATCTAAACAAAGACCTAATTCGCCCTCCTGGTATGGTTAAATCCAACTTTAACGCTCTAATCAACTAAGAAACCCGATTGCGTTCTCCAAGACTTCCAAGTTCTGTTATTTCGGTCGACTCTCTATGTAAACATAGCTAAAAGCATGCTAGTGACTCTAAAATCTCTACAAGTTGGAGGTTTTTTTTTATGCAAGTATTTACAAAGAGTTTTTTTTTTTTTTTCGAATGAAGTAAAACAAAAAGACTAAAAACTCTATATGCAAATCACACCCCCAAACCTAAATTAAACATTGTCCTCAATGTGTCAACATATATAAAGAATTTAAACAGTCACATACCATGAGAACTATGTTGAGAGGAGAAAAGGGAAGAGATTACCGAATGCAAGAGGGTGTTGCTAAACCATAGAAAGATGAATGCTTTGAAAGCAAACAATCAAGAGCGCAAGACAAAAAGTTTGGTTAGCACACATCAAAAACTACGCAAAAAGAAAAAGAAAAGGGAAAGAGAATGGATTGTTAGTCCATATGTATGTACACAAGTGAACTAGTCTAGTCCACATAGATGGGGTCTTCTAAGTCAACGGTCTCAACTTCTGGTGGAAGATGCTCCAGAAATGGTTTCAATCTCTGACCATTGACTTTGAAAATGTTCTTGTTTGCTGGGTTTTCAACTTCTACAACTCCATGGGGAAAAACGGTACGTACCACGAATGGTCCTGACCATCGAGAACGTAGCTTTCCTGGAAACAAGTGCAAACGAGTGTTGTACAATAAAACTTTCTGACCTGGTGTGAAAGACTTGCGCAGAATGCGCTTGTCGTGAAACACTTTCATCCTATGTTTGTACGTTTGGCACTATCATATGCATCGTTTCTCAATTCTTCTAACTCATTGAGTTGAAGTTTTCTACGGGTTCCAGCCTTATCAAGATCAAAATTCAATTTCTTCACAGCCCAATATGCACGGTGTTCTAACTCAACATGTAGATGACATGCTTTTCCGTACACAAGTCTGTAAGGAGACATCCCAATGGGAGTCTTGTATGCAGTCCTATAGGCCCATAAAGCATCATTTAAGCGCAAAGACCAATCTTTCCTAGAAGGATTGACGGTCTTCTCAAGAATATGCTTAATTTCCCTATTAGAAACTTCTACTTGGCCACCGGGTTTGAGGATGGTAAGGTGTTGCGACCTTATGAGTGATTCCATACTTGCGCACTAGTGATTCAAAGGGTCTATTGCAAAAATGACTACCTCCATCACTGATTATTGCCCTAGGGGTTCCAAAACGGGAGAAAATGTTCTCCTTAAGAAAAGAAAGAACAACTTTATGGTCGTTGGTTTTGGATGCAATGGCCTCTACCCACTTAGAGACATAATCAACAAGAACAAGAATGTATAACTTACCTTAGAGTTAGGAAATGGACCCATGAAATCAATACCCCAAACATCAAACAGCTCGACAATCAAAATGGGTTGTAAGGGCATCATGTTTCTCTTAGTGATACTTCCTAATTTCTGGCATCGGTCACAAGCAACACAAAACGCATGGCTATCCTTAAACAGGTTGGCCAATAGAAACCGCTTTGCAAGATCTTTGCAAAGCAGTTTTCTTGGCACTAAAGTGGCTCCACATGCATGGTTATGACAAAAAGAGATGACGTCCCTTTGTTCGTAATTGGGGACACATCTCCTAATGATTTGGTCTTGGCAAAAGACTTAAACAAATATGGGTCATCCCAAAGGAAGTGTTTAACTTCAGCCAAGAATTTAGAACGGTCTTGTTTAGACCAATGCAAGGGTATTCTACCCAAGCAAGGTAGTTCACAATATCAGCAAACCATGGCATTTCGGACACAAGCATCAATTGCTCATCGTGGAATGATTCCCTAATTAGCATGCAGATTCATCGAAGGTTCGACATTCAACCTAGACAAGTGATCAAAGAACAACATTCTCTGACCCTTTCTTATCTCGAATTTCGAGGTTAAACTCTTGTAGCAAGAGTATCCATCGAATTAGACGAGCCTTAGCATCTTTTTTTTTTTTTTTTTTTTTTAAAGATATCTCAATGCAGCATCAGAGTAAATGATGACCTTAGACCCTATCAAATAAGATCTAAACTTATCTAATGCAAACACAACAGCTAGCAACTCCTTCTCAGTAGTGGAATAATTCAGTTGAGAATCATTAAGTGTTTTACTAGCATAGTAGATCAAATAAGGGAGTTTGTCTACTCTTTGGCCCAGAACAGCTCCTACAGCATAGTCAGACGCATCACACATAATCTCAAATGGTAATGACCAATCGGGTGGTCCGACTATAGGGGCGATGTAAGGAGAGCCTTCAATTGTTCCCAGTGCTTCCTTACAAGCATCATCAAAGACAAATGCAACATCTTTTGCAAGAAGATTGCACAAAGGTCGTGAAATTTTACTAAAGTCTTTGATGAATCGGCGGTAAAAACCCGCATGGCCTAGAAATGATCTCGATGTCCCTCACGTAACGAGGTTGAGGCAGGTGTTGAATGAGATCTACCTTGGCTTTGTCTACTTCTATGCCTTTTTCCGAGATAATATGCCCTAGAACAATGCCCGAGTTAACCATGAAATGACATTTTTCCCAATTCAAGACCAAACTCTTCTCCTTACACCTAATCAAAGACACAAGTGAGGTGATGCAAACACTCATCAAATGAAGACCCAAACACGAAAAAAAATCATCCATAAAAATCTCAAGAAACTTATCTACCATGTCGGAAAATATGCTCATCATGCAACGTTGAAAAGTAGCGGCATTGCATTGCACATCCCAAAAGGCATACGACGATAAGCAAATGTTCCATAAGGACATGTAAATGTGGTCTTTTGTTGGTCTTCGGTGCTATGTGGATTTGGTTGTAGCTGAGAATAGCCATCTAAGAAGCAAAAGTGACTATGTTTAGCTAACCTCTCCAAAGATTTGGTCAATGAAGGGAAGGGGAAAATGGTCTTTCTTGGTTACCGTGTTCGCTTTTCTATAATCAATACAAACTCGCCACCCCGTGGTCACACGGGTGGGGACAAGTTCATTCATTTCATTTTGAACTACAAAGATGCCGGACTTTTTGGTACTACCTGAATGGGACCGACCCACTGGCTATCGTGACGGGGTAAATGATACCCGCATCAAGCGGTTTATCTCACCCTTGACAACATCTCTCATGTTGGGGTTAAGTCTCCTTTGCATTTCCCTAGATGGTTTAGTGTTCTCCTCAAGGTTTATGTGATGCATGCAAATTGTGGGACTTATACCCTTAAGGTCGGAGATGGTCCAACCTAAGGCTCCTTTATGTTCTTGAAGTACTTCTAAGAGTCTACTTTCCTGTTCCGTGTCTAAACATGATGCAATAATCACAGGTAAAGTGTCAGAAGGACCTAAGAAGGCATACTTCAAAGTATCAGGTAATGGTTTCAAATCAAGCTTAGGTGGTGTATCAAGAGGTGGGGCAGATTTGGTATCAGAGAGTGGAAGGGGTTCCACTGCATTCTTCAATTTAGCAATATCCATGGGTGGCACAGACTCTAGCAAAGAGTGGACTTCACCAATGTACTCAGACTCAAAGAGATCTAAGTCAAAGTTATCTAAACATGCTTGCACATGGTCCACTCGACAAAATGTCGGGCAATGAGTCTTGAATCGACTCTCAATCATGTTAACCTCGTGCAATTCATCATCATAACACTCTATGGGTTGTTGGTTCACACGAAAGACATTCAGTTCTACAAATATGTTGCCAAAAGACAAATTCAATATCCCGCTACGACAATTTATGATAGCGTTTGACGTTGCCAAGAAGGGACGTCCTAAGATAACGGAATATGATTTTCAGATTATGCACAGGTTGTGTATCTAACACAATGAAGTCCACAGGGAAATAAAATTTATCAACCTTGATTAGCACATCTTCAACGATTCCCGAGGGACTTTCACATCTGTCCGCTAATTGTAGCGTGACAGGGGTGGGTTGCAATTCCCCAAGACCTAACCGCACATACAAAGAATATGGCGGTAGATTCACACTAGCTCCTAAGTCCAATAAAGCTTTTCTCGATTGTATGCTCACCTATAGTACAAGAGATAGTCGGGCTACTGGGTCTTTAAACTTAGGTGGGGTTTTGTTTTGAATAATTGAACTTACTTGCTCGGTGAGAAAGGCACGCTTATGCACATGAAGCTTTCGCTTTGTGTGCACAGTCCTTCAAAAACTTAGCATAGGCAGTATTTGCCGATTGCTTCGAGAAATGGAATGTTTATGTTAACTCTTTTGAACAATTCCAACATCTCGTTGTATTGGGTACCCCCTTCTGTTGCACCAACCGTTGTGGAAATGGAGCAACAGAACATGACTTGGCACAGGAACATCTATATTAGTAGGACTCTTGGTTTTCTCAATGGGCTCGATTCTTTCTCTACGTAGATGTTTCCGGTGGTGTTGTGTGTACTTGGGAGTCCGATGTAGACTCGCTTGAAGGTGGTACACCTACATGGTTCTCAACAATTCTACCACTACGGAGAGTGGTGACAAAGATTTGCTTGACTATGTGAAGTTTCATTGCAGGTAGAGGAGCCTCGCTTGAAACACGATCTTTGGATTTTGTTGGGGTTGACTAGGGAATTTTCCTTTCTCTCTCTCATTCAATGCATCACAGATTTGCCCTATCTTAAGATCTAGGTTTGTGAGACGTTGGTCGGTAGTTTTCTCAAAGTTTTGAAAGACCTTGGGTTAACAGAACGACACGGTCTTCCAAGCTAGTCTTTTTCTCTGTGAGTGGTGCGAGGGTGTGGTGGTACTTGGGGGTTTCTAGGATATGAGTATCCTTGGATGTTATTTGTTGGTCCCCCTTGTACAGGTCCCTTGGACCAAGAGAAGTTAGGGTGGTTCCTCCACCCTGGGTTGTAGGTTTGAGAATACGGGTTGTTCTCTTGCCTCTGGTATAATGCATTGGCTTGCTCGGCTTTAGACTCTTGAAATGCATGCAAATCCGGACATGTCATGTCCACTAAGTGGTCGAAACTATGGCATGCGGCACAAGTGGCCATATCAATTTGGTCACGGAGAGTAGTATGGGCATTAGATTTTACATTCTTTTCCAACTCAAGCACTTCTATTCTCCGGGCCAAAGATGCCATTTTTGCATTTCCTCAAAGTCGACTCGATTCTATGAACATTTTGTGCGGGGGGTAGTCCTTCTCGGTTCACGGATGGACTCCCACCGTTGAGTCTTTTCAGCGACTTCGATTAAGAAAGTCCAAGCGTCATCAAGACTCTTGTCAATAAATGCACCATTGCACATTGACTCGACTGTGGTACGGGTTCTAACATCTAGACCCTCATACAAGATTTGCACGAGTCTCCATTTTTCAAAACCATGGTGGGGACATTGGAGTAATAATTCATTGAATCTCTCCAAGTATTTTTCTAGAGTTTCGTCTTCTAATTGCACAAAACCATTTAGACTTTGGCGAATTGTCGCCGTCTTATGGTTGGGGAAAACTTTTGAAAAACTCTTTTGTGAGGTCATCCCAGTTCTAATGGACTATGGTTGTAGGGCATGAAGCCAAGACTTGGCCTTGTCTTTCGTGAGAAAAAGGAAACAATCTCAATTTGAGGGAATCCTCTGGCATTTGGTTAAAACGCAGAGTCCCACAAATATCCTCAAAGTCTCTCACGTGATGGTAGGGGTTCTCAGCATTGACCCCTCTAAACACGGGTAGCATGTGAATGGTACTTGCTTTCAGCTCAAACTGACAAGCATCGGCTGGCAGAATGATGCAAGAGGGCTGACTTGCCCTAGTTGGGTACATGTAGTCCTTGAGACTACGGGGTTGGTTTGGTTCATCACCCATGGTCCCTGTTTCAGATAGGTCTGGGCTTGGGTTTTCTGTTGAAGAACTGGGTATGCTAACGATTTCGTCCGGGTGGATTCTAACTAGTCGATTTGTTTGGTCTCTAAAAGACACAATCATAGCCTAGCTAGCGCTTCTAGCATGTAACATACAATCACTTTCAACACAAAAGCAAAAAAAAAAACTCAAAAATGACCCACTAATACAAGACTCAAGCCCAAAGGATGGCTTTTTGATGGTGTAAAGCCCAGCAGAATAGGTTGATTCTAGCCCAAAAGATGTAGGCTTAGATTGTTTGCACGGCCCAGATGATTGGATGGGTATCAGCCCAGTTTATGTGGTGTTGGGTTCGGTTTTGTGCACAGCCCAGAAGTGGGTTGATAATGCACAGCCCAGTGGGTTGAGCCCAAGATTTCATTGATGCGGGCTTAGTTGTTTGCAGCCCAGGGTTGGGTTCAGTTAAGTGGGCTAGCTGTCAAGGGTTTGTTTCAGCCCAGCTATCTGGCACAGGGTTCATGCACAAGTAGTTTTTGTGCAAGTTGTATGCACAACCCAATCTGTGGTTTCAGTCTGTTAAGGTGCAGAGATTGGCATAGATTGGCAAGTCTCTCACAATCACAAGTCTGAGAGCAGCTCAAGCTCATACACAGAGCAAAACAACAAACACAATTTGAAACAGCCTAATGGTTATGTGCAGCTCTGGTCAGGCCAAGCGCAAGAAATACAACAATTGGTTGGTGTACAGGGGAGCTTATGCTCAGGCTTGAGTCACAGCACAACATAGGCAATGTGCTGGTTGGTTTTGCACAAAATCAGATGGAGCAAGGAGAGCAATCACCAATGAGTAACAGCACAGAGCAATTACCAATGAGTAACAAACACAGAGCAATGCAGGTTTGTGCGCATGACAGGGAAATTTTTTTTGTGATGTGCACAGGGTAATGGATGTGCTCACTCAAGGTGAAGCATGTGCAAGGTTTGTGTATTTGAAAACCAACCTAGTTGCTAGCACAAACTCTGCTATTCAACAGCTCATTCAAACACCACAGGTCACACACAAATTGCAAAATTTTGTTGCACAAATGACAGGTGAATCAACAAATGAACAAGGCTGGTCTTTTACAACATTCTCAGGATATCAACACAGTTATAACAGCAGCAATTCTCAGAGATTATGCACAATCATGCAAATATTGGCAAGGTTTTGTGATCACAGCCCACTTCAGAGATAAGCTCTCAAGGCAATTAGCTAAGGTAAGGTAGCAACAGGGTCAGGTGACCTCAAAGCTAACAATTTAATGCACCATAGATTACAGGGCAGGTGGCTCACAAGCTCAGCTGCTAAGGGTCTGATAATAAAAAGGCTCAACAGCTTCAGGGGGCTGGAGCTCAGGTCTAAGTTGTATCAACTCACCCAGTTGACTTTACTTGGCTTTCACAGGCTAACTCAAACTTGCAGCTTCAGGGGGCTAGCAAGGGAGCAGGGCAATATCAGGCAAGGTACAGAGCACACCAAAGACACGATTTCGTGTGTAAGCACTACTTAGCAAGGAAGCAAGGCTATCATTCAATTATGTTTCAAAAAGTTACAAGGCATGCTTAGGTGCAAAAATGAGGTTGTCAACTGCTCAGTTGAGTTTGTGGCATCAACTCACTCGGATACCAAAAGTCCGAGTTGATGTCAAACTCGAGCTCGGGGTTGGAGTTGAGCACATGGTTCACTTATCACAAGGCTATATCATTCATTCATTCACAAGCAAACATTCATTCATTCGCAGGTTGAGATACATTACCACCAAGATAGCACTGGGTTTAGGCAATTCCACCTCACCCCGCTCTTTTCTTCTCCTCCTTGGGTTGCTTAGCAGACCACAAGCACAAAGAAGACAAAGCAAGACACTGTAACTCAACAACAAGCTTCAAAGTGCTCAAAATTGTACAATTAAGGCAAGAAAGCAAAAGTGATGAAAAGATGGATTATAACAAACTTAACAAGCTTCAGCAAAAGATGACAAGTTGAGTTATAGAGAGACAATGATGCAAGTTATGCAAGGTTTAAGAGTGTAAACTACAGATGCTGATGTATGCTAAAACGGTGATGCAATTCTACAAATGGGTTTAACTGAGTTCAAACAAATCTAACAAATTCCAGTTGAAACTAAACTATAACTGAGAAAAACAACAAGTTACTAAGATGCAAAAATATACAGAGTTAAGCTAAGTTATACTAGCACGGATGGTAACAGGGGAGGTTTTAACACATATATACAAAGTAAAATGAAACCAGTGAAGTAAAGCAATAAAGATTAAATAAAGACACTACCAGTTCCAAGAACGGCGCCAAAAACTTGGTAGGAGCTTAAAGATGTTTATTTCTACGTCTTAATCTGCAAGTGCACAGTGCCTTTGGAGGCAGTGGCAAGCACAGGTCGAACCACAGAGAACTTGTGTGTGCAAGGGTTGATCTTAAGCTTTCTTAACTGAATTCAGGTGACGTGACAGAGATACAAAGGCTTGTTTATAGTCTTTACGACTGTGTTGGAGGTTACAAGACTAAAAGGACAATGATATAAAAGTATTGATAATGCAGGCACTAGGATTATCAAATCCACCTTTAATTCAAGTTATGAGCTTCAACTAATTTGATTTTTCTTGTTCCTATTACAGGTAAGGGAAGTGTGTCAAACTACCATTTACCTAAGGAGTTTCACCAGGATAGTTCAATGTTCAAATAAGGGTACTAATTCGGAGAACTAGTTGTCTAATTAAGCACAACTAGTCTAAGGTTTAGCAATAATAATTGAAGCTTTGGTCAAACACATTCAATGCGGGGTTATCCTAACTACAATGGATACATGGCATCCATTGTAAGAGCAATGCATTGACAAAGTGTGAGAATTGAACTTCTCTTATAATTTAAATATACACAAGACAATTCAAATGAAGTTGAAAATCAGAACATTAAATTAGGGTTTCATATCAATCCTAGCTAAGTAAATTTAGAACATGTTGATCATAAAACAGACTTTAAATAAAAATTGTAAACTAAACTAAGAACCCTAAAACATGCTAACTTTCTCTTACATCCAAAACCTCAATTTATAACTCAGAAAACATTTTTAATTAACAACTACACTGACCCAAACCTGCTCTCTCTTCCTTGATGCATCCCTGACTCTGAATCGACCATGCATGGGGGTTTGGTGAAACCCTAACCCTAATTATCTCTAACCTAGCTTCTAGGTTGATGAGAAGCTATGAAAGAGATAATTGAGAGAGAGAGTGGCGGAGAAGGAGCTAGTGATTGCGACAGAAGAAGGAGTGGTGGTGGTGATGATGGCTCGCATCGATCGGCAGGGAGGTGAAGGAGAAGGGATGGGTTCTGCGGAGGTATGGGAGAAGAAAGAGAAGATGGAAGTGAAACTAGTTTTGCTCGAATGGGTATAGGGTTAGGCGGTTTTGCTGTGAAGCAAGGACAGCGATGTTTGATGGGGAAGCTGCAGCGAGCATTGGATTTAGCTGGAGAAGATCTGAACGGTTGAGGAAGTATTGGGTTGATTTGGTGTTGAGCGGAGCATCGAGAAATAGATGTGAGTGAAGGAGCGACCGTAGGATGCATCTGGGCGAGATCTCAACGGCTCGGGATGAGCGGGTTCGGATCCGGTCACGGGTCGGGTCTAGCTCAAGCCCATGTCTTGTAGATGAGTTGCTACTTGTTGGGTTGCAACCATTGCGCGCGGGCTTTGGCTTTCTGCTCCATAGACGCTTGTCTCCAATTCTTCGCTCTTTCGGCTCCTCAATTTCTCCGAACTTTATTTATTACCTAAAAACACAAAATTAATTAATACAAATATTTATTCTTGAAAACAAGGAAAAACACGATAACTGGGATAATATCTCGATTCTTGAGCACAAAAGATGAGTTAAATGCCAATAAATAGATGTATAAATATGCAATATTTGGCACTCATCAATGTACGCCTCTGCCTCTTAAATGGGTACATGAGACAATCAAGTTGTGTTGAGGTGAGTGAAAATCCAGGGATACCAAATACACCCAACTTTTTTTCGTTCGACAACATGTATAAATAAAACTTAATACAATAACAAGTAGACTAACTAAATGATCCTTGAGAATATGTATATAGAGTTTATATCTCAACTTCTACTCAATCGCATCGCATGTATATAGACACAAGGTACATGAACCCGATTGTTAAGCAGAGTACTTGGACAATCTCAAAAATTAATATCCAAGATCAATCTAGTCGTATCCAAATAATCTAATCGAAATTCTGCCAAGTGATTAAACTTGTTATCTATCTTTCAAGATACAATAACTACAAGAAACAAGTAGCTCGTAATCGATTATAATTAAGCGGACCTATATACTTAGATTGAATGTGTACGAACCTGTGTAAATACAAATGTAAAGATAAACAATATAATGCGGAAAAGGAAAAATACAATACACCAAAATTTTTAATAACGAGGAAACCGTAATAGCAGAAAAACTTCGGGACCTCATCCAGATTGAACACCACACTGTATTAAGCCGCTACAGACACTAACATACTATCAGACTTCGGACCGGAATGTACTTGAGACTGAACGCACCCTCCAAGCGATTCGGTTATAGTTACGCTCCTTACATCTCTTGAACCTCGCGAGGCTCTACGCACTTGATTCCCTTAGCTGACGTCCTTTACATCCTAGGAGTTGCTTCAGCCGAAGTGAAGACTTTTGATACCAATCTGCCTCTAACAGATAAGACCTATTTGATTTCCATTTAGATCAAATATCAAGGTGCGGAAATTTGTTTTCAATAGACAAAGCTAGCAAACCTCACAAATCCGGAGCTTACGACTACCAAAGAGCAACCTAGATTCTTAACCACCTCTCAAGAAAAATCTTCGAGAGATCAACTAAGATCAGTCTTTAAATACCTATCTTGAGGAATCACAAAGTCTGAGATGAATAAAACTTTACGGGATTATTATATATCTTTCATGAAAGAGATTACGAAAACCTCGACAACAGATTAGAAAATCGGGATTCACGAACTATCAAGTTAAAGATAGTCGGACCTGGACTCATGAATCCCCAAAGCGAAGTCTTTTAGTCGTAGACTTAATAATGTTCCACATAGGAAACCTAGGTCAATCTAGGACGACTTTAGAATCAACTAGGACACAAAGTGTCAGGGATTGATTTTCCCAGTTAAAAGAGCATCTCTATTTATAGTTTTCAAAGACCCGGGTTAGCTTAGAATTTAGAACACAATAAAAGAGTATACACATAGGTTCAGTTACAAAACCGTATATAATGACAGTTCGGTTTGGCAAGTTGTCCAAAGAACTAAAAGATATTTGATGTTCATTTAAACACCTAAGAATTTAATCATGATACACACACATAAGTGTTTAAGTGACCAATGAAGTCTTAGAATTGTTTAAGAGAGTTCTAGCAATGTTAAACATATTATGAAAATAAGTCTTTAAGTATATACTAAAATATAAACTGGGACAGTTGGTACAATGGTTCGTGAATATCGGGGGTTGTTCACGATTCAGGGTGCTACGGTTCATGAACCGGTTTCGCCAACCCTACTAGACTACCGAACTCAGTTGACTACAGTTTGTGAACTGCTGGCCTATTTATCCAACTTACAAAATTAAGTTTACCACGGTTCTCCAACCGGGTTAGTGAGTTGTTCCCAACTGAACTTGCGGTTTGCGAACCGGTTCGCCAACCTTCCTGTATTTCTATAACTCAGATATCTATGGTTTGCGAACCGGTTCGCCAACCTACCCTGAGTAGAAATATCAGTAAGTTCATATTTCTCTATTATGATGTTTGAAACATTCCCAAGTGATATAATCATTTGCATGGGCAATTTTCAATTGATCCATAAATTAATTCAAAAACTAATGTTGTTAAGGACCGTTGAACATTTTATTTGCTAAATCATATTTCGAGATTTTTTAAAAGACAAGCTTGACTCAAAACTTCTTCTTTGTAATTCTATTAGAAGTCATACGACATAATTGTAGGATCAGAATATCGCAACACCAACATCTCTACGAAATCCATAAACGACACATAGCGAAGGCGTCGCAGACGAATAATATAAACGACGTAACAGATGACGATAGCCAAAACACGAGAAAGATGTGAAGACCTAGCGAGATCTAGGAGTGTTGCGAGATTGTATATTTGTACACTTGCGATATTTCGCAAATCATTCCCGAAAATAAAGGACAGCTTAGCTGTCATCCATTATGTAATGCCACTATATAAAGAGCCGAACAGGCCTATTGAGAGAGAGATCTTTTTCCGAGTGTTGGGCAAGTCATTAAGAGAGAGAAAGTTTAGAGTGATTGTATTTCTTTAGCTCATTTTCCTTTTATCTTGTAGGATTTCAAAGAGATTAATCAACAAAAATTATAATTGTTCATCTTAAAAATGGTTTGATTGTGTGGATTCTTGTGAGGGGTGTAGTTTAGGATTTCATGCAACTACATAATGGCGCTAGAAACATGGACTGATTGAAGAAAAAGATTAAAGATTGATTTCAAGGTTGTTCAAATCAAGAAAGTGATAAAACAAGTGGATAAATCAGTGAAAATGGAGAAAACTAGAATCGAGAAATTTAACAAAAGGTTGGAGTGTAAATCGATCACAAAAACAATGATCAATGAATTTCATGAGAACATCAGAGGGAGAATACATAAACGAGATTTTGAAGGAAAGAAAATTGTAGCAATTGAGAAGATGTTACCTTTGAGAGATTGGGAAAAACAGAAAATTATGTTCACAACAGCAGAAATACCAGAAGAAAATTTGGGGCACACATTTCCTTTGGTAATCACAGTAACCACACAGAAAGAAAAGGTGAACACGGCAAAAATTGTGGAAGAATGGACAATAAACAGAACTTTGGTGGATACAGGGAGTTCAATGGATATAATGTTCTACCATACATATAAAGAAATGGGATACAAAGATGAAGAAATGTCTCCTTCAACTTATCATATTCATGGCTTTGGCAAATCTGTAACAAAACCAAAAGGAGAAATAGAATTGCGAATTCTACTAGGAGAAATCGAAACTCGAGTAATATTCTGTGTAGTGGATATGGAGTCACCATACAACATGTTGTTGGGAAGATCATGGATACATGCGATTAAAGTTGTAGCTTCGACATTACATCAATGCATTAAATTTCCTGTACCAAGTGGGATCGGAGAAATTAGAGGAGATGTGGATAAAGCGAGATTATGTTGTTATCAAATTGAAGTAAAACAATACGAAGGACGTGCAGAGAAGCGGAAAAATCGCAGGAAAATGGCGAAGGAAGCAAAGAAAGAAGAAGAATTTAGAATTTACATGATAAAAGCAGAGGAAGGAAAAGGTATACCTGGCGAAATTTCGGAAGAAGGGAATGGACTTGCGAAGGAGATAAAAGAGCCGACACCTATGAAAGAACCTGAGGCCAGTTACACCGCGGCAGAGCCAACAAAGGAAGTGAATGTTGGGACCAGAGAAGTACCCAAAATACTAAAAATCGGAACTAAGATGGAGGAAGATGAAGAAGAAAGAACTATTAATCTGCTGCGAGAATATAAAGACATTTTCGCATGGGATATGGATGAGATACCAGGAATAGATCCGTCTGTGGCATGTCATAAATTGGAGATTGATAAAAATATAAGACCATTCAAACAAAGAATCAGAAAGATTGCAACGACGTATCATCCCCAAATAGAAGAAGAACTGAAGAAGATGCTTGATGCAGGAATCATAAGACAAGCTAAATACCCGGAGTGGATAGCAAACATGGTAGTAGTTCCAAAGAAGAACAAAGGGATAAGAATCTGTATAGATTTCACTGATCTAAATAAAGCTTGCCCAAAAGATAGTTTTCCACTACCAGATATCCCACAATTGGTAGAGTCGGCAGCGGGAAATGATAGAATATCTTCTCTAGATGGATACAAAGGATATAATCAAATCCCTCTCGCTGAAGAAGATCAAGAACACACTGCTTTTTTCGCCCCAAGAGGATTATATTGTTATACAAAAATGCCATTTGGTTTGCGAAATGCTGGAGCAACATACCAAAGAATGGTGGAAAAAGTGTTTGCGAAATGGATACATAAGACACTGGAGGTGTATGTGGATGACATGTTAATAAAAAGTAAAGAAGCAAAAGATCATGTCCAAGATTTGAGAGAAATTTTTGAACAAATGAGACAGTTTAACATCAAAGTAAATCCAGAGAAGTGTATTTTTGGGGTTGCGTCAGGGAAATTTTTAGGCTACATTGTATCAAAAGAGGGTATACAAGTTGATCCGGCGAAGGTGCAAGCAGTTCGCGACATGCCAACTCCAGCGACAATAAAAGATGTGCAGAAGCTAAACGGACTCTTGGCTTCACTAGGGAGGTTTGTTCCACGATCATCAGATAAATGCAAACACTTTTTCAACATACTCAAAAAGGGGACAAAATTTAATTGGACGGATGAATGCGAGAAAGCCCTGCAAGGAATAAAAGATTATCTGATGAATATATCTATTTTGCAAAAAGCAGAACCAGGAGAGGAACTACTACTATATCTTGCGACAACATCGCACGCATTAAGTGTCAGAAATATTGCGAGTAGATGCAGGAATTGAGAAACCAATCTACTACATCAGTAAAACTTTCAATACCGCAGAGAAAAATTATTCAAAAACCGAAAAATTATTCAAAAATCGAAAAATTAATTTTGGCGTTAGTTTATGCAGCATTCAAGCTTCGCATATATTTTCAAGCACATACAGTAAGGGTATTGACAAAGGTACCCATTGAATCAATAATGAAAAATTCAAAAAGATCAGCCAGAGTCGAGAGATGGAATTCACAAATAGGACACTATAAAATCAACTATGAAGTACTATCTTCACCGAAGTCACAAATTGTCGCAGATTTTTTAGCAGAGTTTCCTTTAGAAGATGATGAAGCAGTGGAAGAAATGATAGATATAGAAGAAGAATATGGAAACCCAAAGGACCTATTGACAGAGCCCGATAGATGGGAAGTGTTGGTAGATGGATCGTCAAAAGGTAACGGAATTGGAATTGTTTTGATTTCGCCAGAATGCACTAAAATGGATTTTTCCTTCAGACTAGAATTCACATCCACCAATAATGAAACGGAATATGAAGCTGTAATACATGCTTTGAAATTCATAATAGAAATGCAGTTGGAAAATGTGAGAATCACCAAAGACTCATGACTAGTCATTCGACAAATAAAGGAAAATACACTACAAATGAACCATCTTTAAAGAAATACAAGAAACTTGTTGGAGAATTGTCAACGAAAATCCCAAAAATAAAATGGAGGCACATATCAAGAAAAGATAATAGACTCAGATGCTTTTGCTTTTATCTCAAGTATGATGACAGATCCAACTGCGAGATGCATAAAGATACAGACACTTTTATCACCATCAATCAATAAGGAGGAAGAAGGAGAGGTAGACGTGATGATCATAGAAGATGGGGAGCAAACACCCGTTATTGAAGATTGGAGAGCTGAGCTCCATGCATATTTAATGAGAGGAGAAACACCAAGAAATAGGCTGGAGGCGCACAAATTAAAAAGCCGTGCTACAAATTATGAACTAAGAGATGGGATACTATACCGAAGATCTTTTAATGGACCTTCACTCAGGTATTTGACACGAGAAGAAGGAGAAGGAGAAGCAGTGTTAAAGATGTTGCATAGTGGGGATGCTTGCAATCACAGCGGCGGAAGATCTTTGGCATACAGAGCGAAAACACAAGGCTATTATTGGCCATATATGCATGAGGATGCGAAACGTGTATCAAGACGTTGCGAAGATTGCCAAAGGCATGGAAACAAAATACACGCACCTGGAGCACTATTAACATCTTCAACAAATGTGTGGCCCTTTGGAAAGTTGGGTTTAGATATTGTTGGACCGTTTTTACCAGGATCTGGGCAAAGAAGATATCTGATTGTCGCTACAGACTATTTCACAAAATGGGCAGAAGTAAAGGCAGTACAACACATTCGCAACAAAGATATTTTTACATTCATATTTGAGAATATCATATGTAGGTTTGGAATTCCCGCACAATTGGTATCTGATAATGGGAAACAGTTTGAGGGACAGAATATAGAATTGTTACTTAATGCATTTAAGATAAAATGTGGAAAGTCAACTCCATTATACCCTCAGGCAAATGGGCAAGAAGAAGCAACAAATAAAACAATCGCAGATATACTGAAGAAAAAATTAGAAGGGTACAATAAAGCATGGTGCGAACAGGTACATAATGCAGTGTGGGCTTATAACACAACCAGGCGAGAAGCCACGAATGTCACCTTTCTCGTTTAACATATGGGGTTGAGGTTGTGCTACCAACTAAGTTATTATTCCAACAACAAAGAGAGAAGCTTGGGAGGGAGAAAATCTTAGTGCGGGTATTATTTTAACTAAGTTGGATGAATTAGAAGAAAAAAGAGAAAGGGCTTTGCAGCATATGGAAAATTATCAGCGAAGATTAGCCCGAGAATATAAAAAACGTGTTAAAACACGCGAATTTCAACCAGGTGATTTAGTTCTGCGAGAAACACCGATATATCAGCGAGAAAGTGGTGGAAAGCTTGCGAAAAAAATGGGATGGACCTTATATCATCAAAGAGATAGCTGGAACAGGAGCATATAGATTGATGGACCCTGAGGGTAGAGATGTGGGACGCAGACTCGATAGACCATGGAATAGATTATACTTAAAGAGATATTACCCATAAAAAATTATGGTGAAGAAGTAGACTGCGGAATGATACATGATTGAGGCAGAAAGAATTAAATATTTCATTTTTATTCTCGAAAAACATGTGAATATTTCGCATGATAAAAACGACGAAAAGTTATTAAAGATCAGCGAAATTACAAAAGAGCTTACATATACAGAAGAATCAACAAAATAATCAGAAAATGGCGAACTTACTATGGCGTACGCCATAATTCGCGAACACAATTTCGCAAGAGGCAAAAGAACCTTCGGGGCGTCATAGTAGGGGTAACCTATTACATATAACAAAGAATTAACAAAATAATCAGAATGGGACGAACCTTCATGGCGTACACCCTAGTTCGCGAATAAAATTTCGTAAGAGGCAAAGTACCTAAAGTGCGTCATGTAAGGGGGTATCTGTAACGTGGCTCAGGAAAAAGGTTACACCGCCCCTGGAACCTGAGTCATGGAGATTGGGAGTAATAACACCCATCCAGGACGGATACCTTGGATTTCCAACTATATATATAAGGTTATACCCTGGTTGGACGACCGAGGGTCTCTTCTAAGGAGTCAGCATATGATCAAGGCGCCGAGGTACACGGTTGAGCCAAGAGTGCCTGGGGCATTTGAAGTGTCTCGGCTATTCTTGGCAAGTCTTGGCTTATGTTGCACTCGGCCCAAAGAAAACTCCACTTAGGGTGCAGTCTCGTAACCATAATCCCTATAGGCAAAAGGGATAAGAGGCTGCAAAAACAACTGGTTGTTGTTAAGACCGGATGGGAGGAGCTAGCCTTGTATGGCAGAAGTACGCCTCCTTGAAGGGGCAACCAGGGGGAAGATAAGGGCGGCACTCTCCATTAGGGAGCTGATAGTGTCAAAAAAGACGCAAATGTCATGAGACTTTATATTCGCAAGAATATTTAGGCTTGTCATATTTTTGCAACAATCCTGAAGAGGCAAAAATACAAAAGAGTAGCTAAGACGAGATCAATGGGTCCTTACATGCAAATGTAAAGACGTCCTGCGATTTCTTCGCAAAGACGGCAATGTCATGGGGCTTTATGTTCGCAAGGATATTTAGGCCTGTCATATTGTCGCAAGAAAAATATCTTGCAGAGGCAATAATACTAAAGAAATGATAAGACAAGATCAATGGGTCATTACATGAAAGTGTAAAGACGTCCTGCGATTTTGTCGCAAAAATGAGAGGTGGCAAAATAAGACCTTTAACTAGGAAGGCAAAATAAGACCACAAAGAGAAATGATAAGGCAAAATCAATGGGTCATTACATGAAAATGTAAGGACGTCCTGCGATCTTGTCGCAATGATAAAGTTCAGCAGAAAATATCTGCGAAATTATGCTTAATCTCCCATTCGAATACAAATAACAGAGGCAAGTATGGGTGCTCATGAACAAGTCTAAGGACGTCCTGCGATCTTGTTGCAACGAAAAATTTACATAAACAATTTGAATATGGATAACAGAGATCTTTCATTGCAAAATGGGAATTGTCGAACATCAAAGATTGTCTTCAAAGCAAGAAAGAAGAATAATAAGCGAGTAAATATATCTCAAAGGTGATTGAAGTACATAAAGAAGTAACAATGCAAGAAGTAAAATTACAAGAGACGTTCAATTCTCAATATCGATTTTTTCGCCAGAAGGAGATACTGGATGTTCTTCAACAATTTTATTAGCCTCACCAACTACCGCACTTTCGCTAGTTCTTGCATTCTCGCCAGATCCTCCTTCAACTAAATTCTTATTGACAGCTTCATTAGGTGGAATCACCTCTTCATTTGCGGAATCTTCGCCACTTTCATAATCATAATCACTATCAGGAGGGTTAGGAACTTCATCATCACTTACTTTTAGAGGTTCGAAAGATACAGGATCAAGAGATTTGGACAATAAGACATCATTCACAACAACTTCAGCTTTGAGGTGAAATTGGCGAAGGAGTGCTTTCTGATGATTCCTACTCTCTATATCTTTAGAGTAAGAGAGATAGTCGAATCTTCTTTCTGCCCGATCGCGAGAGCGAGCAAGAGAAGCAGCGAGCAGTCCATTTTCTTTGAGAATTTTGGCATAGTCGGACATCAAAATGGAAATAGAGGAGTGAAGATTTTTCTCGGATTCTGCAAAAATAAAAGTATAGAGAATAATTCAGATTTTTTCTTGAATTCGCAAGGAAAATACGATAAATTCAAGAAAACAAATTGAATAAGGTAGTCAAATATCATGACTACCTTCCCTTTGCGAGATAAGAAATTGAGTTAAAGCCAAACAACTATTCTCCAAATGATTCATGGCACTGTCAAAATTATCTCCAACCAAACCCTTTAGTCGAGATCGCAAGCTCTTTTCGTTAGAAACAAGTAAGGCGTTTTCCTTCGCAAGAGAAGAGTGGGATTCTTCTAACTTGGAATATTGATCCTTGAGTTGGCTTGTTTTCATACTTAAAGTTATTCTACCTTGGATAAGTTTATCCCTCTCAACAGTAACTTCTTCGAGTTTACTTCTCAGCGAACAGAGAGATCGTTCTTGTTCTTTACATATTTTTTGACAGACGTCAAGTTGTTGCGAGGAAATCGCCACCTTGTTTAACAGAGTTCGCTTCTCTTAAGAAAGAGTTCCATTTTCATCTGATAAAGTTTCCAACTCCAAATTAGCTGTAGTTAAAGAGTAAGAGAGGCGAGATAATTCGCTACTTAATGAGCCCTGCTTCTGAACTAAGTCAGCATTTTCTTTAGAAAGATTATCTATCTGATCAATAGAATATGTATGAAGATTATCTAATTGGTTATATTGCTCCATCCAAACGTCTCTATCCATTCGAGTTTCTTCAACAACAGATTCCAATTGATATATCTGCATTTTTCGCTTCTGGTTCAAAGCTTGAAGGGCGAACAAGGGCTTGAAGATTAAAAAAAAAAATTGAGAAATGAGAGGGGAGTGATACCTTTTAATTTTTCGTTCTTCTTGCGAAGATTATCACGATCCAGTGAGACATTTTGAAGTTTCTGATTCTCAAGACGGAGAGTGTCACATTTTGCAGTCATGGCTTGGAGATTGTTCTTCAAAATTTTAACTTCTTGCTCTAAAGATGTTTGCGAAATTTCATCGAACCAAAGTACTTACTCAAAATCTCGCAGACATTAGACTTGATAGGATCGACGAGGTCTTCTTGACGTCATTCATGATATTCTATAAAACTTTGAAAGCCACGTCTATTCCCTCCAAATTTTCCTTATTAAGAGGGATAGACTTGGATGAAGAGGTAGTGACGACTTCTTTTCAGCAGAATGTCATGCGAAGATGGAATCTTGTGAAGGTTAATCATCAATAGTAGGAGAAAGAAAATGATTCGTTCACAACAGACTACCATGAGGAACTTCATCTATGGAAAACTCAGGACATAGGAGGATCAAGAACGACATTTTCGCAAATATCGCACTTTTTCAACATTTTTAGAACGAATCTATCAACGTCTTTGTCATCCTGCGAATCACAAGTTAAATAAGAAACAGAGGCAACAATCTATTCCCTCCAAATTTTCCTTAGTAAGAGGGATAGACTTGGATGAAGAGGTAGTGACGGCAGAAGAGGGGAGAATCAAATCGTCTTTCGTCGCAGGAATGTCATGCGAAGATGGAATCTTGTGAAGGTTAATGACTGGGGGAAAGGCAGAGGCATCAATAGTAGGAGAAGAAAATGATTTAGACTACCATGAGGAACTTCATCTATGGAAAACTCGGAAAAGGACATAGGAGGAGGATCAAGATTTTCGTAAACAGAACAAGGGTAGATTTATCTTGCGATGATATCGGGAGGATTTGTAAGCTTAAATATAGGAAAAGGAACAGAAGTTTCAACATTTTTAGAACGACGAGATCTCTTGGGGGATCTATCAACGTCTTTGTCATCCTGCGAATCACAAGTTAAATAAGAAACAGAGGCAACAATATTGTTATTAAAAGAGTAAATGTTTCTTAATACCTTGCTATTCGCAGGCTTTCTCTTGTGTGCAACGTATTTTTGTTGCGAACCCTTGGATATTTTAGGATTTTGGACTGTGAATTTGTCAGGGACGTTCTTACTAAAACAGAAATAATAAAGGAATTAATCAGAGATGAACAAAATCAAATAAAGTAATCTCAGTAGAAGAGTTCAAATGGATCACGTGCAATATGATCTACAAACCTTGATGGCTCCATAAGAACAGTAGCAGGGAAGATTTACAGCAAGATGAACAACAACAAAATGTTGCAGACGATAAAAAACTCACAGAGAATGCAGAGATGAAGAAGATGAAGTAAAAGAAAAGAAAGATATCCTTGATAGATCACTTCTTAAATAGACAAGAAAAGGATGACCGGTTAGCATTTAATGTGCCGGTAAAAAGGGGAATATGCAACACGTGTAAGCGGTTATACTGGATTTACGGAAGCTTGTCGGCAGATAAACAAAGGAAAGAAATAAACGGCTGCGGCATTTTGAAAATAATAATTCTCATGACGTTCTCTTCTTCGCAGAGAAGGCATGAGAAGAGGAAAGATTTAGGATCAGAATATCGCAACACCAACATCTCTGCGAAGTCCATAAACGACACATAGCGAAGGCGTCGCGGAGATTTAATAATATAAACGACGCAATGTGATGACGATAGCCAAAACACGAGAAAGATGTGACGACCTAGCGAGATCTAGGAGTGTTGCGAGATTGTATATTTGTACACTTGCGATATTTCGCAAATCATTCCCGAAAATAAAGGACATCTTAGCTGTCATCCATTATGTAATACCACTATATAAAGAGCCGAACAGGCCTATTGAGAGAGAGATCTTTTTCCGAGTGTTGGGCAAGTCATTAAGAGAGAGAAAGTTTAGAGTGATTGTAATTCTTTAGCTCATTTTCTTTTTATCTTGTAGGATTTCAAAGAGATTAATCAATAAAAATTATAATTGTTCATCTTAAAAATGGTTTGATTGTGTGGATTCATGTGAGGGGTGTAGTGTAGGATTTCCTGCAACTACAATAGACTTTAAAGAAAAACCCCAGAACTGTCCAAGGCCATCTTCTGATGTTAGGAGAGTTACCAAGTGGAGGAGGAGAAGAGCCTATCACCATAAATAACTCATCTAGAATATCAGCTTCCAACCCAGTTCGGAGTCTCCTAAAATTAATTATTTTAGTTTCCTTTTGAAGTTACAATATCTGCTACCTTTGAATGCTTGTTGTTAACAAGTTTAATAAGATTAGGAAAAGTTTCATCAAGAAGGACTTGGCCAATCCATCTACCAAACCAAAACGAGATTTTGTCTCCGAAGTGCATAGTAATGGTTACATTAGAGGTGACAAAAGTATTATCCTGAACAATAACCTTCCAGCAAGAAATCCCACAAGTGGAAGAAACACTGCTTGGAACTCAACAAGATTGATCAACTCCTTATTTTTCCACTATGATGATTTTATACCATAAGTGGTTTTTCTCCACTCCAATATCCAACTTAATTTGTCTAACATTGCCATGTTTATCCACTTTAGGTTCAAAATAAATAGTCCACCTTTTTCTTTATGCACAGACCAAATTCCAATTAACAAGATGGGAAATTTTAAAACCATCATTTTGCTCCCAAAGAAAATTTCTCATTTTCTTCTCAAGTTGCTTTATTACGGAGATATGATCCTAAAATAAAGAAAACTAGGAAAGAGTTGAACAATGTCTTATCCGCCAAAATTAATTTATTTTTTCACTGAATGATGAGGGTACGAAGTACACCAAAATCTTTTCGTATCAACCTACTATAGACACACCTTATATAAACTTAAAGAGACAATAACTGTCATAAGATTATTTCAACAAGATGTAACTTGGTATTTAACTTAAGTTCGTGACCGAACTAATCTATGGGATCGCACCAAATTTGATTTCGTATAAGTGTATTTATTTTACTTATAAAGACAAGAAAAATAATGCGGAAGTAAAGTAAATCACACAACACACAAGGTTTTGTTAACGACGAAAATTGCAAGGCAGAAAATCTCGGGACCTATTCTAGTTCTGAATACTCTTAGAATTAATTCGTTGTATGGATTGACTACCGCAACTTCGTTTAGTTGAGAACAAGTGAATTATTTCAAGTTACTCAGTTCCTTCAATACTCCTAAGCCTATAACTAATTTGGTCTACGCAAGTGAATCCCAAGATAGAGTCGACTATCTCAAGTTGCTCCACCTGCAGTGAATACTTCTTTTATATCAACTCTTTCAGATCCTAACCCAAAACAGTATACGGACTAACATGTTTTAGTAACCACCTCATTGTGTATCATCCAAACCTTGGTAGGTCAGAGATATAGTTGAGTATACAGGATTTTCAGATTAATCAATCTAAATTTCTGTAGTCAAAATTTCAATACCAAGACAAATATTATAGAAATAATCTATCTCAGTCGAAAAGTTCTTGCCAAGCAATTCTCGAGGAAAAGCCACTAACTAATTTGCCGGATCTTGTCAACAAGTTCGATGTTTATGAAATAATTTGCTTGTGAGATCCCAGAGAATCAAGTATGCAAGATGAAAAATTGGGGGTATAACAACCACACTGTAGTTTTAGGAAATCCCACAATACATCCCTCACAAGAATTCATAATAATCAACACATCTTTAAGATCAATAATCACACTTTTTATTAATTGAGTTTAGGAATTTTACAAGAAGGAAATGAAATCAAGAATACAACTACTGTTCTAGACTTTCTCTCTCCTCACAACTTTCTCTCTACTCTAAAAAGATCTCTCCCTCACTTTAAGCCTGTTAGGATCTTTATATAGGATATTACATAGTGGGTGACAGCTAAGCTGTCCTTTATTTTCGGATCTGACTTGCGATATTCTCGCAAGTATACAAGTGTTAGATTTCGCAACACTCCTAAATCTCGCTAGGTCTCCACATCTTTCTCGTGTTTTGGCTGTCGTCATCTGTCGCGTCATTTTTGTAACCAATCTGCGATGTCTTCGCAATGTGTTGTATAATGGTTTCGCAATGGTATTGATGTTGCGATATTCTGATCCTATATCTTGCCTCTTCTCATGTCTTCTCTGCGAAGGAGAGAATGTCATGAGAATTAGTGCTCAAAATGCCGCAGTCGTTCATTTTTCCATATTCTTCTGTATTGACATGATTCTGTACTTTTACGCAGAATTTATTACACGTATCTCTTCTTCCATCCATTTCTTGACACGTCCTTTCAACCGCTATTTCTCAACCATTCACGTCTACTCTTCGCATTAAATGTGCTTATCTTCTCGAGAATTCTTCTCTCTATATATATTCTTCTTATTCTTCTCTTCTTCTTTTTTACTTTCTTTCTATCTTTTCTGCAACTTTTCTTCACCGTTTCTCCGTAAATTTCGCTCCTGCTGCTGTAAATTTTCTTGTTTCTACTTCTTTTGATCTTTAATTTCTTCTTCATTCCCATACTTAAAATGCCTCCAGCTGGTCGTAAATATGAAACTTCTCTTGAAGGAATTCAGAAAGATCTCGAATGGAGGGGTTTTACATTAGCCACCATTCCCGATCAAGGAGCTAAATCCATTCTTTATGCTAAATTGTTTTCTGATCATCATTGTGATGATAAAGAAATCATAGTTTCGCTTGGTCAGATTCTCGATGGCCTTCCAATTCCTCTCTATGATCCTAACCTTCCTTTGTTTTACGAAATTCTTGCTCATGCGAACTTCTCGCGAGCCATCTACCAATTGAGTGGGGACTGCATTCGCTTAATACTTGAATTCACCAACCGCGGTGCTGGTAAAGGATCTCTTTATCCAAAAGAAGTTAGGGATCCTGAATTTGAGGATTTAGAAATACTTGCCGAAAAATACACAGTAGAGAGCTTCTTTGAAAATTATGAAATAATAAACATGAAGAATGATAAAACTCGCCGGGGTATTCGCTTGAAGAGGAAAGAAAATGTTGCCAACGATAGAACACTTATGTAGGACATTGATTGTCATTCTGGCAAGAATAATACTCCTCGCCAATCTAAAGATGACAGATGGTGTGTCTTTCCATTAACTCTGAAGGGGCCTTATAGTTCTGGTTCAAATGTGCTTCCTGCGAATCTCGCTGCTTATCAACCTTTGGTATTTAATTAGCCCGAGAAAGAGAAAGAGGTATATTCCTTAAATTTCGCTCAGTTTATAGTCTTCATTCCTCTTTATACCTATTAGTCTTGCGAAAAATTCAGGTTAACAAGCTAATAAGAAGCTACAAAAGGACTAAAAAGGCAAGCACCCTAGCAGCGCTTCGTTCGATCACGGATGAAGTAAGAAATACTTTCTTTTATTATTTTAACAATATTATTGCCTCTGTTTCTTATCATCATTCATGTGTGAAGGTTGGTGTTGTAGTTGTTGAAGAAGAAGGGTCTAAGGTTGCGAAGACCAAAGGCAAGGGTAAAGGTTCTCTTCGCAAGGAGAAGTCCGCTGCCCCACCTTCAAAGAAGCGAAAAGTTCACTCTCCCTCTCCTTCAAATCTTCAGTCTGGCGAAAGCTCTGATGATGATGATAATGATGATGATGTTGATACTTCTTTCGCAAGGGAAGATTTTCCACCTGAATCTTCTATGGCACAACTGGCTAGCATCTTCTTTGACTCCATGCAAGGGAATAGGGATGATCATCTTACTAGCACATGCAAAGCTCTTGCGAATATCTGTGATACCCCTTTACTGGGCGGTGATGATTCTCTTCATGGAGTCTCCAGATCAATGACTCCTAGCTTTCTGAATTCACTTGGTATCTTGGTATGGCTTCGTTTCTCTATTTCTTCATAATTATGATTTAAAGTTATACTATATCTTGACAATTTCTTCATTTTCCTTCGCAGACTGGGAAGGCTTCTTTCGTTGTTGCCTCAGATTTGGAAAAAAGACGTGGGATTCTTGAAAAGAAGAATCTTCAACTTCGCAAGAGAAATGAAGAATTAGAAGTCAAGCCGTTGCTCTTCGTGAAAAGAACAAACAATTAGAAGCTGATTCTTCTACTCAAAAGGACAAAATATCTAGTCTTCAAGATGCCAATAAGCAACTTTACGGTATGAAATTAATATCTTTTCCTTTATTTTATTTTCTCATTATCCTCCCTCATCTGATTTATCATTTTCGCAGACGTCTATGATCTTTCTGATGAAGCCATTCTCCTTCACTCATTCCCCAATTCTATGGATAATAATACCCTTCTTGAACACCTTAATAATTCTTTGAATAGTTTTTCAAATGACAAGATTAAATCTCTTCCCATAAATGAACTCAGATCCAAACTTCGCCTCTTAGAAATTGACCATAGATCCAGCTTGGGCTTAGCCAACAAATTTAAACGTTTCTATCTTAACTCTAAAGAGAAAATCAATACTTTAAGAACCAAGATCAGTGATCTCATAGATGATATAGATCGCATCGCTAGACAAGGTGCTCAAGCGTTAGCGAAATTCCAAAAAACTCTTCTTGAGGTTCAAATTGAACGAGATGATTCTAACCGCAGAAATGCTGTACTTAGCGAAAGAGAGAATCAAATTCGCTCCCTTATTCTCATAAATAATGATGATGAATTCGCTTGGGCTGCGAAAGTTCTAGATGACGCCAGAAATAATTTAGGTGTAAATGTTAGTCTTCAAGCTGAGCACACGGCCTTGGTTAGGGATATGATTTCTGACAGAGAAGGTTGTTAATTGTTCTTCTTTATTAGTTGTTCGTCTTTCATAAATTATTATCAAGTTGCTGACTCATTGTTATATGTTCGCAGAAGTTGAAGAGAGATTTCACGAAAGAGTTGAAGAACTTGAGTCTGAAAAGGAGCAGCTTGCAAAGGATCTTTCTTCTCGTAATGATAAGTGTTCCAGACTGAAGAGTCAATTAAAGATTACTGTTGCGAACTTTAAGAATGACGCTATTCTCTTTCGCAATCAAACTATTAAGAAAGTCTGTGATGACAATAACATCCTTCATTCCAAATACCCTTGCCTCTCAGAAGAAATTCCAAAGAATGTACCCCTCTGGATATCTCTCGATAAAGGATGCTAGTGAAGAAGAAGAAGAATTTGATGAAGATGAAGAAGAAGAAGAATCAAATAAGAAATAGTTCTGTTTTCTTCTTTCTCTTTTTGTAATATCTGTATATTCGTTCTTTAATCTCCTATCTTTGTAATCTTTTGCTACGAATTTCTTCAATCTTCAAATGCAAGTTCTACCTTTTTTTTTTGTTTCTTCCTGCACATATTAAAAAAGCAATTCTTTTTCGCAATACGGTTAATCAATATATAACTATTAATCTTTCATTTCATGCGTGCGTAAATCTATCATATGGAGACAAATAACATGTTCTTATTCTATTCATTCCCATACTTGCCTCTGTTATTTGTATCCAAATGAAAGATTGAGCAAGTTATTTTTAAATATCAACATGTATTTATGCCTCAATTTCGCAAAATTGTTTCGAATTTTCGCGATTAGATATTTCTTGGTTTTTCCCAAGATTTCATTCTTTCTGATTATCTTATATGGTCTTATTTTGTCTTCCTAGTTAAAGGTCTTATTTCGCCACCCCTTGTCATTGCGACAAAATCGCAGGACGTCTTTGCACTTGCATGCAAAAACCCATTGACCTTGCCTTAACTTTTTTCTTTTGTAATTTTTGTTGCGACAATATGACAGGCCTAAATATTCTTGCGAAAATAAAGCCCCATGACATTGCCGTCTTGCGACGAAATCGCAGGACGTCTTTACACTTTCATGTATTGACCCATTGATCTCGCCTTATCTTTCTCTTTTGTATTATTGCCTCTTCAGGATTTTCGCACAAATATGACAAGCCTAAATATTCTTGCGAAAATAAAGCCTCGTGACATTTGCGTCTTAAAACACTTATCATCTCCCTAATGGAGGGTGGCACCCTTATCTTCCCCCTGGTTGCCCCTTCAAGGAGACGTACCTCTACCATACAAGGTTGGCTCCTCCCATCCGGTCTTAACAACAACCAGTTGTTTTCGCAGCCTCTTATCCCTTTTGCCTATATGGCTTATGGTTACAAGACCGCACCCTAAGTGGGGTTTTCTTCGGGCGAGTGCAAAGATAAGTCAAGACTTGCCAAGAATGGCCGAGACGCTTCAAATGCCCTGTGCACTCTTGGCTCAACCGTGTACCTCGGCGCCTTGATCAGATGCCGCACTCCTTAGAAGAGACCCTCAGTCGTCCAACCTAAGTCTTAAGCTTAGGTTGAAAATCCAAGGTACCTCTCCTGGATGGGTTTTATTGACCCCAAATCTCCATGACTCAGGTTCCAGGGGCGGTGTAACCTTTTCGCTGATCCATGCAACAGGTACCCCCTTCTATGACGCACTTTAGGTCTTACATTTGCCACTTGCGAAATTTTGATTTCGCGAACTAGGGTGTACGCCATAGAAGGTTCGCCCCTTTCTGATTGTTTTGTTTCTTCTCCTGCATATCAGCTCTTTTGTAATTTCGCAATCTCATCTTTGTCATTCATAAGATATATTTTTTGAAGTTTTTTGCAACCAATTATTCATACATCTTTCTTTCTTCTCTCAATTTTATTTTTGCAGTCATAAAATCAACAAACACATTCACTCTTTAAGTCTCTTACCTCTGCTACTTTCTGCCTCTTCATTTTTGAAATTTTCTATTATTTCCTTACCTTTTGCGAAATCTTCGTCCCTTCTTACCTTCAACATGCATTGGTTTCGCAGCGTATTTTCTTCTCTCTGTTCTATTGCATCTACCATCAACCTTTCACTTTTTTGTCTTTCTCTGATGTTATGTTTCCAATTCTTCTTCTTTGCAGCTCTTTCTTTGCAAGATTCTACATCAATTTCATAACACTTCTTTCCTTCAATCTAATCTCCTTTTATGATGCCAATACTACTGGGATGAGGGAACTTGATGCATTGATGGAAAGTCGATGCTATACCTAGAATCCCATGTAACCAAGGTCGTCCAATCAATGCGTTGTATGGTGATTCCACATCGACTACACAGAACAGAATTTCAGAGGACAATCCTTTCAATGGAATTCGCATATTGACTTCTCCTTTAGGCTTATTGGCAGTACAATTAAAACAATATATTTTGTAAGTTGAAGGTATTAGATCTTCGTATTTTCCTCCCATAGTTTTATAAGCATGATAAAAAAGGATATCCACGGAACTTCCAGTATCAATTAAAACTATGTTGATTGCCCATGAATTCTCAGCTTCATCATCTTCATCATCGCTAGGTTTTGGGTTAATCTCCAATTTTACCACTAATGGGTTATCGTGCATTTCTCCACCCTCAGGTACTTCTTCTGCGGTGAAGGAAATAGTCTGTTTTTGCCATTCTTTCAGTGGCGATGCCTTCGCAATGTTCATTATTTCTCTATCATCGGCATCTCTTACGCCGAAAACCTGCTTTTTTTGCTCCAAAACCGGCCCCATGATGGGTGTTGGTATATTTTCCATGTACAATAGAGTGACAAAACAATCCATTGATTCTTTGCCTTTGCTCCAACTTCGATTACAAATGTTTCTCCTCCTTTTGTTGTATTTACTCTCCCTCGCGAATTTATATTATGATCGGCGGTGGTGGTAATGGTTGAGACTTCTTGTAATATATATACGAAGTGTCATTTCTTGAGGTTGGTCTTTTAGAAAATGATTTAGTTTCCCTTGATCTATCATTCGAGGATGATTCTTTTTATATTTACGCAATCATTTGTTGAATGTCCATGAAAATGGTGATAAGAACAAAATTCATGACTTCGTGGTTTGGAGGTGGTTCGGTCCCCATGTTCCATGGTGTTGGTATATTTTCCATAAATATTATAGCTTCCCATATTTTTTCCACACTAGCATTCAGAGGTGGCATCTTGATTTCTTCCCATATTACCTTGTGACTTCCACGCCCTGGATGGAGCAATGTCCTCTATGATAGTTTTGTCTTTGACCTCCATAAAATTCTTGTGGGTGATCAAGTCGCGAACCAATTCATGATCAATGTTCTCAACAGAAAAATCCAATTCTTCGCTTGTTACCTTATTTCCAACGAAAAATCTTTGCGATCTCGCTGAGAGTGTTATCGTGAAAGTCTTCAATCGTTTTGTACGAATGTACAATAGAGTGACAAAACAGTTCTTTGCCTTTGCTCCAACTTCGATTACAAATGTTTCTCCTCCTTTTGTTGTATTTACTCGCGAATTTCTTATAACCATATGGTGGTAATGGTTGAGACTGAGGTTGGTCTTTTAGAAAATGATTTAGTTTCCCTTGATCTATCATTCTGAGGATGATTCTTTTTATATTTCTGCAATCATTTGTTGAATGTCCATGAAAATGGTGATAAGAACAAAATTCATGACTTCGTGGTTTGGAGGTGGTTCACTCCCCATGTTCCATGGTGTTGGTATATTTTCCATCAAGATTATAGCTTCCCATATTTTTTCCACACTAGCATTCAGAGGTGGCATCTTGATTTCTTCCCATATTACCTTGTGACTTCCCTGTCCTCTATGATAGTTTTGTCTTTGACCTCCATAAAATTCTTGTGGCTGATCAAGTCTTTGAATCTTATTATTCCCACCACGGTTATAGAAGTTTCTCTCCCTTTCAAATTCTTCTTGATCACGACTTCCCATAGCTATTAGCTTCTGCTGACTATCACCCATTATCTTCTCTTGTTGTACTTGCGAAGTGCTCGCCACTGTGCTTATCAGTTTGGGTAATAGGCTTGCATTCGCTTCTTTTGAACTTGCGTTCGCAACTGGGTATGATTCCATGTCATTTTGTTTTTCCTCGAGAGCGATATACTCCTCTTGAAGCTCTCGCAACTCAGTCATTGTGATTGTATTCTTGATTATGAAAACTTGAATATACAACAGATTGGTTGCGAACATTGCGTTAATGAATGATAGAATGAGGTATCTCTCGTCCACACGGCCATCCATTTCATTACACATTGTCCTCCACCTCTTGGTTAGATGCTTCAAACTTTCGCCAATTCTTTGCTTTAGTCCAAATACATCTTCAATGCCAGGTCGCGAAGAATTGTTACTTATATACGCCCCTAAGAATGTAGCCTGCAAATGGTTGAAAGATGTTATAGTATTCTTTGGCAAACCTTCAAACCATTTTAAGGCCTCTCCTGTTAAACTTGATGCAAAATATTTGCACAACACAGCATCATGGTTTTCCCATTGTAGCATACATCTCACATAAGCTTTGATGTGTTGTACTGCACAAGTTGTTCCGTCAAAAATGCTGGTTAACGCAGGTAAGTTACACTTTGGTGGTATTCCTCCTGATTGTACTTCTTATGTGAATGGAGTTTTCGCAGCTTCCTCTATGGCTTCGTCCAGTTGTCTCCTACCTCCTTCCCTTTTATCATTTAATATTCCTCTCATTTCCGCTAGCTCTCTCAAAATTTGTTCATTTACACCAGAATTTGGATCCATTGGTCTTTTTAACTCCGCTTCTCTTCTTCTGCGTTCATATCTGTTTTGATTTTCTTATTCATCATTTTCTTCTCGTCTTTCTCTGCAATCTTCTCTTTCATTTCTTTCATGAATTCGCACATGATTATACTTCTCATTTTCTCTTCTTTGCCGCCTTTCAGCTCTCCTTTGTACTCTATCATATTCTTCATTGATATTACCATTATTGCGATTTTGTTCACGCCTTCTTTCTCGATTATCATGATTGTTCTGGTGAATTGCCTCTTGGAGCTCTTGTTCTTCCACTTCCGCTCCCAGTCTTTCCCTTTCGCAAGCTAGACGTGCTTGTTCAGTGTAATGTCTTTCGATTTCATCTTCAATTATTTGTCGATTTCTTTGAACTTCTCTCCCATGTAATATTCTCCTTCATTCTTCCTGATTTTCTTCGCCATCTTGATTATTTCGTTCCTGACGTTGCCTATTTCCCTGATTTGCGTTGTTTTGTCCATTTTGAAGAATTTCACCATGTTGAATATAACGATCTTCCATTATTTCTCTTCTTTCACGACGTTCTTCGTCTGGATTTTGTACTTCCTCTCGAGTATCTTCATTAGCATTTTCTACAGGAAAATTTCGTCTTATTTCTCCTCTAACTGATCTTGAGCTTGATCTTGTAGTGCTTCTTGACCTTCTACTTTGTAATCTCATGTTTTCCATCCTCAACTCATGATTTTGCCTTGTCAGATTTGCACGTTCTTCTGCTTCTAGTCGCCTTTCTTCGTGTATTCTTTGCCTCAATGCCTCTAACGCTTCAATCTCTTTGTTTCCATGAATTATTCCTCCAATTACTTCTTGGTCTCTTTCCTATCGTCCATTGCTTCTTAATTGCTGCTCTTCTTCCATTTCATCTACGGAATCTGATCGCCAAGTATGTACACTCACTCTGTCATAATCCACAGTTCTATTTTATATTGGTGTACGTTGAATTGGCGGTTGAACTTGATTTTCTCCATTGTTTCTTGTGTTGACTCTTGAAGATTCCTCCATTTCATCTCTCCGTTTTCCAGCAAGCCTCCTACTCCTTCTAATAGTTGTTGGTTGTTTTGATGTATTTCTTCTTCTAGCCATTTTTCAACCTTAATGAGTTGTTGAAAATTATATGAAATTCTTTACTTATTACTTCAAATTCTTTCAAATTACAATATCAATCTTCAGTCCCTGTTTCTAGCGCCATTATGTAGTTGCAGAAAATCCCACAATACATCCCTCACAAGAATTCATAATAATCAACACATCTTTAAGATCAATAATCACACTTTTTATTAATTGAGTTTAGGAATTTTACAATAAGGAAATGAAATCAAGAATACAACTATTGTCTAGAATTTCTCTCTCCTCACAACTTTCTCTCTACTCTAAAAATATCTCTCCCTCACCTTAATCATGTTCGGCTCTTTATATCGGATATTACATAGTGGGTGACAGCTAAGTTGTCCTTTATTTTCGGATCTGACTTGCGATATTCTCGTAAGTATACAAGTGTTAGATTTCACAACACTCCTAAATATCGCTAGGTCTCCACATCTTTCTCGTGTTTTGGCTGTCGTCATCTGTCGCATCATTTCTGTAACCAATCTGCGATGTCTTCGCAATGTGTTGTATAATGGTTTCGGAATGGTATTGATGTTGCGATATTCTGATCCTACACACACCCAATAATTCGTTCGGAAATCTGTATGGACTAAATCCAATATTATTCCGAGAGCACCAGGCTTATAAAGAGATCTCAACCAAGAAAGACATCAAAGAGTTATATCTCTTTTTCTCAAATCAATCATCAAATCAAACAAATTGAAATCTATGAGCCTGATTGATGTGAGAAATACTTGGACGGTACCAAAGACCAATGTCCAGGAGTCAATCAATTTATATCCAACAAACAAAGGTCGGATTTACCAATTGATTGAACTATGCACAACCTGTGATATTTCAATTATATAAAAATATAATGCGGAAAAGAAATAAAACAGACACCAAAAATTTTGTTAACGAGGAAACCGCAAATGCAGAAAAACCCCGGGACCTAGTCCAGATTTGAACACCACGCTGTATTAAGCCGCTACAGTACTACAAGTTAACTTCGGACTGGAATGTAGTTGAGCCCTAACCAAGTGTCACACCAATTAAGGTACAGTCGCATTCCTTACGCCTCTAGAACCATGTCGGATTTTGCGCACTTGATTCCCTTAGCTGATCTCACCCACAACTAAGAGTTGCTACAACCTAAAGTCGAAGACTTATAAAAAAAATTATCTCCCATAGATAAGTCTATTATGATAGATAAATCTGTCTCCCACAGATGTACCTATGAAGTTTTGTTCCGTCTTATGATAAATCAAGGTGAATATGAACCAATTGATAATCCGGTCTTATACTCCCGGAGAGCAGCCTAGAAATATCAATCACCTCACAATAACTTAACTATATGGTAGTAGAAGAAGTTACTGTGGAATCAGAAAGAATAAGATGAAGAGCTTTGTGATAAATTTTTATATCTTATATATCGGAGATAAATATCGAGCAAATCTTAGAGAAGATAGTACTCAATACGATAGAACAAGTAAGATCAGAATACGCAAGTACAGAGAAAATAGTTGGATTTGGCTTCACGAATCCCAAATGAAGTCTTCAAGTTGTTAACCTAATATGGTTTTGGAAAAACCTAGGTTAAAGGAGAATCGACTGTAGTCGCAACTAGGACACATGAAAGTGTCGGGATTAGGTTTTCCACTTGTTAGAGTTATACCTTATATAGTCTTTCAAATCAGGGTTTTCTTTCAATCAAAGCTAAGATAGCTTAGTAACAAAGCATTCAATATTCACCGTTAGATGAAATCCTGATTTAAGATTCAAGCTAAGTTTGCTTAAAACCAAAGAAATATATCTCCACCGTTAAATGGTCTTAGCTTGTTACACACGAATGAAATATACCTATATGGGTAACCGTACCTAAACATGTATATTGATTTGGCTCAATAAAAGTTAACCGCAGTTAGCCATATGAACACTTTTGTCTTAACCGCATTCATCTAACACTTCTAGATCAAATATGATGATCAATCAATCATGAAAGATAATCAAATAAATCTAATTGTGTTTCAAATAGAGTTGTTCAATTGTTCACTATCTCATATAAATATATATGAATCAATTGAAACAAAATCGAATTGATTCGTAATCGTACAAAGTACTTATATAAGAATCAATTCATGAACATTAAGCCACTATTTGCAAAGATTGCATTCATTAATTCACAAATGTTGTAGTTTATGAGTATAAGAAACATACTTAACCGATTTTAGAACTTACCCACTAAGTTTGCAAACAAGGTACACAAACTATAGCATATGGACTTTGGTCTTGTCCAGTCGTTTGCAAACGGGTACGCAAACAGCCGTCCCGGGCCTAACTCAGGTAGAACCGTTTGCATACTAGGTATGCAAACAAGGTTTCCGGACTTTACAGTTTAAACAGTTTGCATACTAGGTATGCAAACAAGGTTCCCGTACCTGAATCATATTCAAAACAATTTGCATACTAGGTACGTATATTGTGTTGTATCCAGACAAAGGTATTTGTTCTAAACTCCCATTTCAATCATTGAAACATCATTAGAAGACGACAATAGCTGTCTCTCACAAACTATTAGCTTCAAGTAATTTTCAAGTGATCGAATGATCAATACGAAACTTTCCAAGTCGACACCAAATGATTGTCTCACACAAATCATGTAAGATGTTTCAAGGCAATTTCCACATGATTATCTTTTGAATTATTATTTAGTTTCCAACAATTAAATTGTTTCCAACTAAACTTGTCAAGAATAATGATGAACATAGCTAAAGCATAAAGCTTCCGACACATATTTCTAGAAATAGATAAGCGAGATAAACTCAGATCGAAATATCAAATGTGTAGAATATAAAAGTTTATATAACTATATGATTTAGTCTCATTAGGAGATAGAATAGAATATACTTTTGAGTGATAGATAAGTTTTAGTCTCCACATACCTTTTGTTGAAGAAGTTCCTCCAAGCTCTCCTCAGTAGATCTTCGTCTTCAATCGATGAACGCCGTGAAGTGTAAAGCTCAACTACACATTCTATCCTAATCCGAGACATAGCTATAAGTAGACTAGAAATCAAGACTATAGTTTTGATCAACTAAATTTGACAAACAAGCTTGAGATAGCAACGCTTGCGTGTTCGACCGAGCACTGCTCTAACAATCCCCCCCTTTGTCAATTTTAGTAACAAAACTATCAATACATATGGATTACAAAATAAATAAATTTTGTAGCTTCTCATCCAACATGTTTGATTTCCTTGGCTCTCCAACATTCCTTGAATTCTTCGCTACTCCAAGTACTCCAGCGATTCTGAACGTGTTCAACTCAACATCATTGTTGTTGAAGATCCGTAGCCATAACAATAATAAAACAGTTGTTCTCAATTATTGTTATACAGTGTCATAGTATTATAGCATCAAAGTCCAATTGCATCACAACTTTGACAATAATACTATGGTGATATGTATCACTCCCCCTTAGTCAATACTTCCATCTCACAATGAAAACCACTCCCCCTTACATAATGATCCGTAAACCATATGTATGTAGTGTGAACTACCAAATAATTCTCCCCCTTTTTGCCAATATAAATTGGCAAAGGTACGAAAACTTTGGGATCATAATGAAATTCTCAAAGAGATAATTCATGACTAAAAGAGAACATATCAACTTTGTTTCGATGATTTCACATAGTCGAAACTTAGTGTATTCATCAAGGAGTTTATAAAGATACAAGATAACTCATACAATATTCCACAGCCACACTCCCCACAAAGATTTGGCAATTAAGCACAAGTTCAATTAAGATTTCTCCCCCATAAAATGTCATTCCCGAAAGAAGTGACCTTACTTTTACAAGAAAAAAAGGATTTCTTTGGACATTAAAAAACCACATGGATTTGTATCCATTAAACTCGAATAAATTAACCACAAGAAGACCTTATTGATTAATTTAATCGGAAATGCTCAACACAAGAAAACTTACGGAGCCGTACAGTACTTTCACATATAAGTGGATCAGGGAAAGATCAATACTGCGGAATATTCAAAGATTCATTCTATTTTTCATCAATATTTGCATAATGATACCATAGACTTAATCTTTGACATCAAAAGTTCATTCTATTTTCCATCAATATTTGCATAATGACATAATAGACTTAACTTTTGACATATATGGGACAATCATAGTTCACGGACGTAAACATACATATCCCGTAACATATTTTTGCAATATATAAAACCAATAAAGATTAATACTGCAAAATCATCTTCCAAATAACTTAGAATTTAAATAAATAAATCTAAAAATATTGCAAGATAAAAATCGTTGGAAATAGCTATGTGTAATCACAATATTTGTTATTCCATACCCTAGTTATCCTTCTTAAAACATAAGAATAAATTCTCATAAGAAGTTTCCTAGACATTAAGATTCTTGAAAAATTCTTTATCGTCCCCGAACTCCTTGTCGTCAACATACATTGAAACATAAGGTTCATGAAGAAAGGAGTCAATTCCAACAAACCTTCTTGACTGATGTCGAAATAAGGCCTTCTGAATTTCAAGAGATCTTAGAACAATAGCCTTTATTTGCTGCATCTCCATCCTTGTTTCTTTCAACTCTTCAAGAACACCAGAAAACTTCTGAAGATTTGAGGGGTTAGCCCTTGGTTTCTTCATATTCTTCCTTTTTCTCTTCAAAGTTGTAGAAGAATGGGATTTAACTTTTTCCTTTATGATTGACGGCTTAACAATCATATTAACATCTTTTGTATCAGAAGATATGATGCTTGGAGTCTCCACTCAAATATGGGATTGTGATAGAAATACACAAAACTAGCTCCACAAGCAATCTTTTGATAAAAAGAGTTTTCAGGGAAGGAAAAAGGAATGTATGGTTACGGAACCTATATACAGAGTAAGTAGGATTCACGTATGAACAACTCTTAACCCTAAAAAAAAAGTAAAATTGTCGATTTTAACCCTCTTTTAATGATCAAAACAGGGTAAACCTTTTCAATACCATTTGAGGATATGAAAAGATCAACAGAATTCCCGAAAACATAAAAAAGAAAAATAAACAATTTTTTTTTTCTTCCTAAAACCCGATTGTGCATAACTCTTGTCTCTTTGAATTCGGGCACATGAGACAAGATGCACCTTCAACACAATTAGGTTGTGTTCGGGTGAACAATAATCTGTTCACCATAGGATTCCTATATAGAATTCTCAGTTCCCCTTTTCATAGGTCGTTTAGACCTAGTTCTTTTTTGTAGAGGTATAACTTATTCTTTATAAATGAACTTCTTCGGAGATGAGTTAAATTTACATACCTCATATGGATTCAACTTCAGAACAAGTTTGAGCTTGTTTTCTAATCGATTTTCTCTCCGTTGAAGTTTGTTGACATATCTTGCTTTATGTTTGTACTTGAAACAATTAGAGAGTTCATGACCCTTAATAGTACAATAAGAACATGTCAATGTGGAGGATGGTTCAGGCTGGCACCATAGCCGAGCATGCTGCTAAATAAATTGAAGTACCTGAAACATGTGAGATAGAATTTCAAGTAGATAGATTAAAATCCATTTTATCCTCCAGAGTGGTCGAAGAAGTTTCTCCAAGAAGAATATCAAGATTGATGTACGTATTGCTACAATTATCAAAATTAATATTTTCGCCAAGGAGTGGTACACTTGATTTTTCATCTTCATTTGAATCATAGTGATCAATTCATCAAGAGTTGCAGCAAGACCTTTGTTTCCAGTGTATTTTCTACGATTTAGACACTCATTAGCAAAATGACCAAAACCTTTACACTTAAAGCACCGTGGAATATCCTCATCATCAGTGTCGACAGTGTCCCTGTTTTTAGGAGAAACACGATCATGAGGTTTAACTGATGATCCGGGTTTAACTCTGATGAACCATTTACCTCTTTTCAAAAGAAGATCTCTAAAATTTCTTGTGATCAGTGAGACTGAGTTGTCAAGATCTTCATCTGATGAATCAGTCTCAATAGGATCATCCACAGAGTTGCCAACACTTTTACTTGTATCAAGTAATTTAGTGTTCTTTTATGCTTTGAAAGCAATATCATTTCCAGATTTACTTGTATGCTCATTGATGTGGTTATAGATAGTGGTAAAAAGATGTCGTTCACTCGGACTTGTGTAGACTCAATTCTAGACTTAAATATTAATTTTAATATCTATATACAAAAAGATGATAGCAATATCGGGAGAAACTGGGATTCGGGATTCCACCAAACTCATAACATAAGGTTCAAATATTAATTCTTTTAACAATTATAGCTCAATAAATAAAGACATGGACTCTTATTTTTGCCAAGGAAGATTCTCAAAATATTAGTTGTAAATCCTAAGCATGGGACATCAAAACATCTAAGAAAGCATGACCCATCAAATGAGATGACAACTAATTAATCAAAATCATAACTCAATTTTAATTAGTGCAAAAGTCATATAAGAATTAAATATAATTACCCACGTATGATATTAGGTTTCCCCCGTCATCCCAGTGTTGGGGTTTAGCTCTTCATGTCAAAAACATGATCAAAAGATTCATTCATGGCTCAAACGATGTTTTTATTGAAGAAATATGGGAAAAAGAATGGAAGCAGCTGAACTGCAACGTTTATAATTGTTGCAGATTCACTGTTACAATGAAAACATATAAGATAAGACTGCTGACAGAACAACAGTTTTCTGTGTCGTTAATTCTGCGACTGATACAGAAGGTCCAATGTTCTTCGTGTTCTTCAGTTCTGCACCAGCAAAATACTTTCCTGCAACTCTTCTTTCTCCGTTCTGCAACCTCCTAACTACCCCCAAAACTCCCGATAACCTCATGTTGGACTCGGAACAACTTATATATATGCCACCGGCCGAATATAACTCTCTAGAATCTCTCATATATATCCCTGCCTTTTCACCAAAGTCACAGATTTTATTACCCATTATTTCCTCTTCTGCACACGTCTTTTGCAGCTGTTAAAGTATCCAGCAATCGTCTCACTGAAGATTTCCTCTCTTACGCACGTAACTTCCTCAAAAATACCAACATAATCCCGATAACTTTTCTCTTTCCCTGTTTTGATGAAAGTTCGCAGGGCTTCCTTTTTTATCTAATCCAACTTCAATACCTTCCCTGTTTCGATGTACTGGATCATTCCCAGTCCATATCCAATAGAAAGTCTACTGAATTCTCGTCCAAACCTTTTCCCAAATCTTCCAACGAAGCTCTGAGTATATTTTCGACACTGTCTTGCTTCAAATCGATTATTTATCCCAGCTTCTCCGAATCCATTAAGTATACCTTGCCTGTTAAGCCCAAACAGGCCCATCCAAGAAGTTTTAGCGATTGAATCTCTCAATAACCTCTCCAAAAATCAAACCCTAATTCTTCCCGTGAAAATCCATTTTCCCGCCAAATCAGAAATTCAAATTGTACAAGATGAGTGCCCCTTATCAATTGTCGGGTGCCTTTAACACTTGGGTGTTCTGGGGTGTAAATAGCACGTGGGTGCCCCTTATCCGAAATGAGAGTCCGAATAGTAGGCGACCTCCAGGTGCAACTTTTCGAGCCGATTTCTCCAAAAACGTTTATTTCCCAAAAATACCTACAAACACATAAAACACCATAATAAGAACAAAACGGGTACTAACAATATAGAAAATCGAGATGAAATAGACACATAAATGCGTCTATCACTCATAATCAAACATCTTTAACTTCCCAACAAGAGTATTTCTGGGAAGTGTTTCAAGGTTATTTCCTTCAACCATGTCATGTTTCTTAGAGTCGTATCTAGCTGGCAACGATCTGAGAATTTTCATCACAATGTCTGAAAAGGCGAGGGTACCAAAATATACCTCAAGTTAAAAAAATTCCTACCTATAAGTCCTTTCTCCGAATGTGATTGTCTATGGACTGAGTCGAGACAATACAACTAATCGGTTCATACTTTGTATGATCGTCTATGGATACGAGATCGAGACAATACAACAACGAAGTATGTTTACTTGATACAAAGGTTCAGACTTAACCAAACACAATATGATTGCTTCTCAAGTAAATAGGAATTAACGTTTGTGTGATTTACTATAATTATAATAAAACAATTATAATGCGGAAAATAAAAGTAAATGACACATCAAGATTTTGTTAACGAGGAAACCGCAAATGCAGAAAAACCCCGGACCTTGTCCGAATGAATACTCTCAGGATTAAGCCGCTATACAAAATTACACCTAACTTCGTATAGTTGAGACCAAGTAACTAACCCTATAGTTCACTTAGTTCCGTCTGTATTCCCACGCCTCCAACTTGTGAATAAGTCACGTACTTGGAACAATTCCTTTGGTTCGTATTCCAAACAAAGTAAGGAACAACAAATCTGTTTGGTATCAACTCTATTCAACCAAGTGATATGAGTCGGACAAAGGCTCTTCTTTTATCTTAACATAAACTCCTTAAATCGGGTCCTTATATCTATCTTATGTTCAATCACCCAAAGGTAATCTTTTAAGATTAAGCCAATCAATACCTTTAATCACAAGGAAACGTATTGATGCCGATCTACTCAATTAATCAATCCAATCTACCACAAGGATAAACCGATTATTAATTGGATCCTCTTTTTCCCGAAACAAGTATTATGCACACCAAAGATTATAAAACCCAAGTCAGATCTTCAATATCTTCTTTGTATTCAAATCTTCTTAAATCTTCAATAAAAACCTGCACACAATCACTTGAATCTCTTGTGATCAATAACGCACAGAGCGGAGTCTGTTAATAATGGATTATCACAAGATCGTCTTTAGAACTAACAACAGTCTAAAGATCCCTATCGAAACTCTGAACTAGTTTGAGTGAATCTTATATCCGAAGAGAAGATTCTCAAGAATAAACAAACTAGGTGCAATCATATTCAACCACCGTTAGTCAATCAAATCAATCGAAAACAAAAATAAACCGCAATTATCTAGTTTCCCACCAACAGGTCGCGTAGAGCTTCTCAATCCCAAAGAAGACTTTAAATTGAGCTGCCGTAAGAGATTTCGCCTAATTAGGTTACTCTCCTCTCCGAATAGGCGGCTACACCGGTAACAACAACAAAAGAGTAAATCTATTGTTACGAAGGATTAGTTTGCAAGAAAGGCAAACTTCGTGTATTTATAGACAAGGAAGTTTGGATACCAAGGAATTTCCAAAACCGAAAATATTCTCAAGATATTCATAAAAGCACAGATTCGGTTTTCATAATTCCCGGAAATGCTCTCATCCAAAAATAACGATCGAAATCTCTCGGAAAATCTAATTAGTAAATGCACATTACTAATTCTCGTAATTTCCTACAAAATGAAATTAATAACCTTAATTAAAAGATTCTTAACTTACTTATGTTTAGATCCTGGGATTCTCTTCCCTTAGCCGTTAAGGAATATCTTTGAACAATTATAGAAATAAACATTCACAGCACGTGTTCAAAGTTTGTCGACATCTTAACTTTGTAAGTTCTCTTTCACACTTACAACATTGAAACCGATTTGCCACACTTCTAAACAAGTTTAAAATAGGTTCATCTGACTTTCAAGAACTATGTGATTGATCAAACCAACATTCAATCACAATCATGGGTTTACGGTTCTACCAAAACAAGTTTCGGTTCTACCTCCATGTGAGTACTGTGCATAGTCACACTAGCTTCCCAAAAGTTCGGTTGACTAGGTACTAGGATCGGTTCCCCACATATATATGGTATCTAACTTATATGTGTTAAAAAAAAGCGAAACCTAGGGTTTCACGTGAAAGAGCTCCGGTTATTTCTCTCCTCCCTTTTCTTTTGCGTTTCTTTACAACCTTGTGATTTTGCGCTTCCATGGCGCAGAATCAATCAAACAATCCGCTTATTGTAGGCGAACGACGTGATGATCAACCTAGGAAAAATAATTGGAATCGTTCAAGATCAAAATCTAGAACTAGGCAGGTCTATGTGCCCAAGAACACGGCTGTAAACCCTAGTTCTTCCGAGAATAGGAATCAGCTAGAAGATGGAAACCATGGCGCGTCTGAAGATGGAAACCGTGGATCTTATGTGTCCATATTAAAGAAGAGAACTCATGTATTATCTAAGATCAATGCTGATATGCTTTCTCATCCCCCTGTTTGATCAACAACAAATAATGATGTTTTAATTAAAATCCCGCGTGAAACTCATGCAAGGATCAAGGCTGTTTGGAGATTTAGCTTGGTCGGACGTTTAATCTTTTTCAAAACCCTAAAGTTTGAAGATGTTAAGCGCGAGTTATTGATTCAATGGAAGCTTATTGGTGCCATGCAATTTATTCCATGGAAGAAGGGATATTTTGTTATTAAGCTTGATAATGAAGATGATCGTAAACGAGTTTGCTATGATGGTCCATGGAAGATCAAGTCGGAGAAGGGAATTCAACAGCTTAAAATCCATCCTTGGACGCCTATGTTCGATCCTGAAAAGGATAAAGTTACTAGGGCTGTTGTTTGGGTTCGTTTCAAGGCTCTTCCAATGGAGTTCTGGGATGAAGAAACAATTTTTCGCATGGCTAGAGGTCTTGGTAAACCGGTTTCTGTTGATCCACGTACTTTGCGCCATGAATATGGTTATTTTGCTGCTTGTTTAATTGATATAGATTTTTCACATCCATTGGGAAGGATTCTTATTGACGGTGAAGAGAATGAGGAGATTTTTGTTCAAGACTATGAAATCTTAAACATGCCAAGTTTCTGTGATTATTGCAAATCTGTTGGCCACAAGAAAACTGATTGCCGAACAAAGAAACTTGATGATTTGAGAGAGAAAGCTGAGGAAGAAACTGATCCTAAGATCATAAAATCCCTTGAAGATGACATGGAAGATCTTAGGAATTTCTGGAAGAAGGATAGGATTCCTAAAAACAATGAGAATAGTGGTGGTAATGGTGATGGCAAGGTTGCAGATCAGCCTCAAATCAACCCTGGAGATGTTACTACAACAAAAATTAACCCATCAATCCTTGAGGTTGCTGCTGGAAAGCATACCCATTTCCCGGAAATTAGTGAGCCAAGTAATGGTGAGAAATCGGGTGCAGATGATAAAAGTCAAGAGACGCACAATGATGGTGCATCACAGCCTGAGGCGCACAATGATGGTGCTTCACAGCCTGAGACGCACAATGATGGTGCTTCTCAATTTGAGAAGCACAATGATTGCGACCAAACCGAGAAGCGTATTGATGGTGCTTCTCAACCTGACAAGCGTAATGATGGTGTTTCACCTAATTGTGAGGCTACGACAAACTGGCGCAATGATGGTGAGGAGGTTGCGGAGAATGTGCATAAGGAGGATGATGTGAATTTGGAAGAACAGGAGATGGAAGCTTTTCAGAATTATGAAGCTATGAAGGAAAAAGCTAGGCAACTTGAGGTTGACTCTGAGGTTGCTAGGATTCAGAAAGAGATGGATAGGACAAGGCTTGATAATGTGAGAAAGAAGACTATTGAGAAGAAAAACCAAGCCGAAACAACACCAATTACGGTTAATACCAATGATGATGAACCTGTAGATAAAGAGGCAGCCCCTACCTCTCCAGTCACTAATATCCCAACAACTATTGATGATAATGATGATGCTAGTTTTAGTGAGGCTACTAAAACTTCAAGGAGATCTACTCCAGTGCAATCTTTGGAGAACATTACGCTTTCTAATAGATTTGAAACTGGGAACGAAGAGATTGAAGATTTAGGTGTTGAAATTGAGGAGGAAGTTGCGGGTTTGGAGTTAACTCATGATCCAATGAAATCGACTAACACTTCAAATGTTGCTGAAGACGATGCAAATAATTTGGATTTAATTGCCTTGAAAGAAAAGGAAGAGCGTGAGAAGAAGGAGGCTGAAAAAAAGAAACCTAAGCCAAAAAATCCTAAAAAGAAAAATGTCACTGTAGCTGCGGTTGGTCAAGTTACTACTCGTGGTGGTAGAGGTTCCAAAAAGGGTTCGGCAAGCCCTGAAAAAGACAGTGTTGTTTAAATGCGTGTCTTTTATTGGAATGCTCAAGGTTTGGCTAAAGATGGTGCAAGGGCCAAATTGGAGGAGCTATATCACTTGCATAGTCCTGATGTAATTTGTATTGCGGAACCGCAGGTTTTCTGCAACACACGTTTTGTTAGGAAGATGAAATTAATTGATTTCAGTGAAGATGTTATCACGAATGAAGCTAGTGGAGAGAAGGGTAATATTTGGGTCTTGTGGAGAAATACTTTAGCTAGGCCGAATGTCCTATCTTCTTCAAAGCAAGCCATTACTCTAGATTTTGCTGGAGATTTAATTACCGCAGTTCATGCTTCTTATGATCCAGTAGCACGGCAAAGACTTTGGCGTCAATTAGGCTTGGGTTTTATATCTATTCCATGGTTGGTGTTTGGGGATTTTAATTGTGTTTTGCGTCTGTATGAGAAGAAAGGTGGCAAGGCGATAAAAGAAGTTTATATGAATGAGTTTCGAAGTTGGATTTCTGATAATGGTTTGGTTGAAGCTGATGCTCTTGGAAAGAAATATACTTGGACGAATTATCGGAGTGGTATTCACATAATCGTTTCTAAACATGATAGGGCGATTTTAAATGATGCTTGGTATGACAAATATCCAAATTGGAGGTGTAAGGCATTGCCAAGGGTTTGCTTGGATCATTCCCCATTATTTGGCTACGCCTTTGAGAATCCAAGACCGAAGAGGGTTCCTTTCCGAATTAAAAAAATGTGGCTCTCGCATCCAGGTTTCTTGAATTTTGTGGAGGAAAATTGGAAATTAAGGCTTGATGGTGCTCCTCCTTTTGTGTTTACTTCAAAATTCAAGCGATTGCGCGAGGCTTTGAAAATTTGGAATAAAACTGTTTTTGGTGATGTTCAGTTTCGTTTGAAGCAAGATGAACTAAGACTTGAGTCAGAGAATGATCTTCTTGATCAAAATCCGAGAAGTGAATATCAATTTTTGAAGGTTGCGGATGCTAAGAAAGCTGCTGAGGACGTGCGCATTGAACTGGCTACCATGCTTAAACAAAAATCGAGAGAGTCTTGGTTGGAGGACGGAGATCAAAATACTCAATTTTTTCATAATAGCATTCACATGAGGAGGAGTCACAACACTATATCTGAATTGAAGATTTCTACTAACTCTACTTTGATTTTGCAGGATGATATAAAAAACTATATTGTGGATCATTACCAAGCAAAGTTCAATGGTGAAGAAGTCAATATTGATCCAAACTTGTTTGATTATGCGCATGAAAGTATTTCGGCTTCTGAGAGTGCTTTCATGGATGCCATTCCATCTTTGGAGGAAGTGAAAGAAGCTGTTTTTGATTTGGGTGCGGATTCTGCTCCTGGCCCTGACGGCTTTACAGGTTCTTTTTATAGACTTTGTTGGAACATTATTTCTAGAGATCTTTTTAATGCTATTGCAAACTGTTGGGCGATGCGGAAAATTCCAAATGGCATTAACTCTAGTTTTATTGTTCTAATTCCGAAAAATAATAAGTCTGATGCTATCAAAGATTATAGACCAATTGGTTTAAGCAATTTCTTCTTCAAGATCATTACAAAAATTCTGGCTACAAGGCTTGGTACGGTGCTTAACAAATTGATTTCTGAAGAGCAAGTTGCGTTTATGAAAGGAAGAAATATTCACGAGAATATAGCATTAGCGTCTGAATTGATCAATGAGATCGGCACTAAAAGAAATTTTGGGAATATCGGCCTCAAGTTGGATATTGCCCAAGCTTTTGATACGGTCAGTTGGGAGTTCGTAATGGAAGTTTTTCGCCAATATGGCTTTTCTGAGAATTGGTGTAAGTGGCTTCTCAGCATCCTTAATTCTGCTAGGATTTCTATTATGATTAATGGTTGTCCTGAAGGTTTTTTCAGTATCAGTAGAGGGTTGCGTCAAGGTGATCCACTTTCGCCTTTGATCTTTGTGTTTATTGAAGACTTTCTAAGTCGCAATCTCTCAAAATTGTTTGTTACCCGAAGTATGGATCATATGGTGAGTAAGAAGGGTGTAGCTCCAACGCACCTTCTCTTTGCGGATGATATTCTTATTTTCTGCAGGGGCAACTTGCATAGTTTGCAGAATTTGAAGAACATGCTTGGCATTTATCAACGTGCTTCTGGCCAATACGTAAGTTATGCCAAAAGCAAGTTTTATTATGGAGGTGATTGAAAATCTCGTTCCATTGCTATTGCTAATTTTATGGGCATGGAAAGGGCTTTATTCCCGGATAAATATTTGGGAATCCAATTGAAACCTGGTATTGTGCGACATATTCATGTTCGCCAGGTAGTGGAGAAGATCATGGACAAGCTGGCGGGTTGGAAGGGTAAGCTTTTATCTTTTCAAGCTAGATTGGTTTTGATTAAATCAGTTATTTCAAGTTATGTGCTTCATTCCATGGCTGTTTACAAATGGCCATGTACAATCATTAAGCAAGTTGAGAGCGCCATTAGGAATTTTCTATGGTCTGGCGATGCTGAAAAACGTAAGTATTTTACGGTCCTTTATGATGATTTGTGTTGTTCGAAGCGTGAAGGTGGTCTTGGCCTTAAGAAATTGAATGATGTAAATAGGGCCATGCTTATGAAGCTTTGGGTTTCTATTCGTGACTCAAACAAGACTTGGGCCAGGTTTTTGAGGGCGAAATACTTCAAATTAAATGGCAATTTGATTGATTATAAACTGGGTTCTTCGGTTTTTCCAGGAATCAGATTGGTTCACAATTTTGTGCAAAGGCATATTCGCTCAATTATAGGTAATGGTGCTAATACTTCCTTATTTTTTGATAATTGGTGTGGTGATTTTTCGATTGCATAGAGGCTTGGCATCACTTCCAAAGGCCCTAATGATTTTAAGGCCAAAGTGAGTGATATTATTGTTGATGGTGCTTGGGTTATCCCTTTGAAGACAAGAGATTTGACGTTGCGCTGCCATATTGATGTGGACAATTTACCTATTATTGCTGGTGGTGAGGATTACAAAATTTGGGACCTTCATATCAAGGGAGTTTTTTCTGTCAAATCGGCTAAGGATGCAATTAAAGCTCCAGCGGAGATTGTGCCTGCGACGGTTCTTTTCACGAGACAAGTTGTGCATCCTACTTTGAGTGTGCAATTCTGGAAGGTTTGGAGGAAGCAATGTTGCGCTACTGAAGATAACATCACTAAGAAGACAGGCAGGGAGATGCCGTCTATGTGCCGCCTGTGTAGAGTAAGTTGTGAAAATGTTAGCCATATCACTTGGCATTGCAGAATTGCTAAGCGAATTTGGGCTTGGGCGGCTGTAATTTTTAATCTGCAAGCAAAAGAAGATCTTGTGGCCTCTTATAAGGCTGCAAAGGGGCGCAGTAGGATGGTGAAGGATCTGTGGCTTGTTGCAAATCTTGCAATAGTTACAGAATTATGGAAAATGCGCAACAAGGCTTATTTTGATGATATGCGAGTTCGATGGCTTGGATTTAAAGGGAGAGTTTATCAGGTTATACGTGATTACTCTATTAGATTAAAGGGTCATATGTATAACAACATGGAGGATTGGCGCATTTTGGAGTTTTTTAGAGTTAAGCATAGATCATGCAAGTACTCGACTCCTCTTGAAGTTAGTTGGACGCCGCCCAATACTGGAGAGATAATGATCTGTTGTGATGGTGCTTCACGTGGAAACCCAGGCCAAGCTGGTTCTGGCGTTACTTTTCGAGATTCAAATTCGGCGGTCCTTGGCGCTCTTTGTGTTGGTCTTGGCTGGCAAACCAACTATTATGCGAAAGTTTGTGCGGTTATTTATGGTGCCACGGTTGAAAAAAGGTGGAATGTTACAAATCTTTGTGTTAGGTCGGACTCTATGAGTTGCATTCTAGCTCTTCAGAAGGGTGAATTACCATGGCAGCTGATGAAGAAGTGGAAAATGGCGAGAAGTTTCTATACAAATATACGTTATGTTCACAGCTATATGGAAGTTAATTTTTCTGCAGATGCTTCGGCTAAACAAGCATGTTTGTTGGCCGAAGATGATTATGAGTTTTATGAGGGTAGGCTAGGTTTTATTCTTTCTGTAGAATGGCCTGGAGAGGTTTATTTTCATTTCAAGTAGGTCTTTTTGGCGTGTAGCCTAACGGCTAGACGCAAGTTTGACCACAGCCCTGTACAGTTCCGTTTTTTTTACTTTTTAATATATTGTTGACCGAGTAAAAAAAAAATCTAACTTATATGTGTTGCACATGTCCATAGGATCGGTTCCCCTTTATGCTATAAACCTTGATGCACCCCATACAAGGATCGGTTCCCTTTGATGTACTGCACCCCTTACTAGGATCGGTTCCCTTTCCCTTACTAGGATCGGTTCCCTTTCCCTTACAAGGATCGGTTCCCTTTCCCTTACAAGGTCAGACATACAAAATCCGATCATACACAGGTGATTACTTAAGATTGGTTTTACTAATAAAAGTTATACCAATACATAAGTCAGGCCTTAGTGAACAGTTCTACCAAGAACACAACAAGTTATGAGCGGTTATACTCTATCACACATATTGGTTGTTCATAAGATATGCAATGAATAACAAAACCAATAACACCTGGCGATTTCCTTTTCGGTTCACAAACAAGTTTATGAACTTACTTCCTTAGAACACATGTAAAATGTTTTCCCTAGGATGAAATCCTCACCTCATACCCATACATAAACACAATAGCATTCAAATGATTATGCCGATGTCTTATCTACAAAGTTTAATGGTTAAACAATAAACCTCGTATTTTATTCCTTAATACTATGTCTATCTAGAGTTCAAATATGCTTCGCAGTTATGTTTTCAATATGCACGACTTGAAAGATACGTTAGGGAATGAAACAGTTCAAGTCAAATATCACTAACCTCAAGTGGAAGGATGATTGTTGTCGTTGTAGCTCCTTGCTTCTTCACATCTTGAAGTCTTCGCAATACTTGTAATGTCTCATATCCTAATACTTTCAAGCTAACCTATACGAAGTTTAACTCTAGTACATAATCAAGCGACTCTTAACATGAGTTTTGATTCACTAAAATATGACAACCAAACTTGACATACCAACGCTTGGTGGGTTCAACTGAGCCATGCTCTAACACTCTCCACCTTTGTCAATTTTAGTGACAAAACTCTTACATCATATGGATAAACAAATTACAATAATTCATTACAATCCGCTTGATTCCCGATTCAACAACACAGTGAAACTGCTTACATTCAATCCTTGAAAATGTCATTGTTGACATTATAATAACAAAGCTATTACTCACCCTAAGTAAGATAGGTAGATATTCAATCCGCACATCTTTGTTATCCCAAACATATGACATGTTACTCCCCCTTAGTCTGTGCTTTCACTCTTTCGTTAGATAAAAACATTCAAGTACCAATGTTCTTTTCCCTAGCGATGCCAATCAATATAAATATCAATGCCAGCATCACCTGTTTACTCCATATATTTCTCCCCCTTTTTGTCACAAAAATGACAAAGAAACAAAAAAATAAAGGACAACACGAAAAGAATCTTACAAATCTCAGAATAGACTTGCAAACCTGTAAAGTTAGGCACGATGGTTCCACACATCATGTTTTGATAATCAATATCAAAACTGAAACTACAAGTAGTCTTATTTTGATATGTTACCAAGGAACCAATTGCCCGAAATAATTTTTCCAATTTAGTTTAGCAAACCAAAAATAACTAAGCATATTAGTCCCTTTGCTAAACCGATTGTTCAAAAACAACCACTTAATTCGATAAGACCAAAATAAATGTAAACTCCATTTTTCTCATCGGGTTCTAATTATCCATAAACTTAGACCTTTCAATTTTAAACAAGACAAGTACTAGGTTAGTTAACTAGCATTTCTTGTTTAGGAATTCGATTAGACTTGAATAACCGAAACCTCACTTCGATAAGTCTAACTAAGATCAGAATTAACTTAGTTTATCTTATCCGGAATCGAATTGGACTAAACAACTCATCCCGTACACATATTATTTCGTTAAGCCATAAATAATTCATACAAACCAAAATTAATCAACTTGCATAATTATTCACCTCAATCGGAAGCAATTGAAACAACATAGACATTATAAGCACCGCAATTGCACCGTAATTTTGTAAGCCTAAACGATTGATACCATACAAAATAACAATAATTTTTCTTAACCGGAACCAATTGAATCACACACACACATCAATTGTACCAAAATTTTGTAAGCCTAAACAATTGATACCACACAATAAAGCAAGAGAACAATAGTTTTTCTTAACTGGAACCAATTGAAACACACATCCACACACGCATCATGGAATAAATATTAATTGAACCGAAATTTTGTTAAGCAAAAGCAACAAATATATATAATATAAACTCAGGCTTTTCTTAAACAGGAAAGCAATTAACTAACAAGATTGTTACCTCAAATTTCGCATCCACTTCTCCAACATGATTGCATCTTCGTCCAGGGAGAATTGATATCGAAATATCACCACGTTGTCATCCTTATGCATGAACAAAAGAATAACAACACACCTCAACCTTTACCAGAGAAAGGTTGAAAACCGGTTTTTACAATTGCAAGCAAAAGTTGAAAACCGTCGAAACACATATGCTTTTATGCTAAACCAAAAACGATTCAACATATTGTGACTTTTTCACATATTGTTTCAATTAGAACCCCTCATAATCCTTTGATAAAGCCTACCTAATAGGGCTAGAACTTAATCATGCTAAATCAAAAAGTCACCCAAACCATGAGGGTTCACAAAATATGAGATCGAATATTAAGGTACTAAAACCGAAATCAAACATCCCATAAACATACATAGCAATAAGGTAAAAGCAATTAAGCGCAGGCTATGTAAACCAAAAACTATCACAAGAAAAATTACCAATCAAATAATTTTATTCATAATAGTTTTATTCACAATAGACCAATACAATCAATGAAAGAAATCAAAAAATTGATATCTATTTTTCCTTGCAACCTAGTCCTTCATGTCAGAACTGAATGAAGGTGCATTACTACTTTTCAGCTTTTGAATTTCTTCAAGTAGAAAGCCTTGTTGCTTGACCAGAATCTCTTGCAGATGAGAAATTTTCGTGAAGGATTCTGCAAGAGCATGTAATTCTGTCTTCGATTGAACACAAAAGTGTGTCAATGCCTCAATACACTGATCTTTCTTCAGAGTATTCTCTCTTTCCTTCTTGCTAAGACAATCACCCTTTCTGATTTTACCCTTAATGTCAAGAGATAATCCGGACTTAGATTTAAGATGATCTTTCCGATCTTACATCTTCTCCAGAGAAACCATTTGATCCAGACCCATAGTTCGTACAAGGAATGATCAAAAAAAGAGAAGAATCTTTTTATATTTTTCATACTTTCGAAAATATAATATTCCTAAAAATACGAATATATCAAATATATTCAAATACTAGATATTATTTCCATAATCTACACAAAAGTGCCTTGATTTTTTTCTTCTTCCTCACTCAAAATTTGGCACACAAGATGAGGAAAGAATTCTAATACCGATCAAGTGGCATTAGTATGAGATTTTCTCTCATTATGGAATTTTGAACAACCAGAGTGTTCTTGATCTAGTATAGTATGAAAAGATCTCTTTCTATTACCTCGAACCAATGAAGTACCTTGAGATAGACTGAAATTGCAAACGCAACTTTTAGCAATTCTGTTTTTAAGACAGTTTTTGCATCTTGTCTTATTTATCCCTTTACCATTAGATGATTTAATAACATCGGAAGACATATCCATTCTTAAAATGGGTAAATCACTAGTGGTGGGGGAAGGAATAAGATTGACAACTAATGCAACAACATTTGTTTCCTCTTCTTCAGAATTATATGAATCGGAGGACTCATCTAGAGTTACAGCCAATGCCTTGCTCCCAGTGTATTTCTTAAGATTGGGAAAGTCTTTAGCAATATGACCAAACCCTTTACACTTAAAGCACTGCGGCTGATATTCATCATCTTCTTCCTGATCCTTTTTGACAGGAACTCGATCATGCGGTCGAGAAGATCGATAAGTATCCTTAACGAATCTCTTGTTTCTTTTCTTTAAGAGATCTCGAAACTGTCTAGTAATTAATGACAAAGATTTTTCAATCTTATCATCAGAATTTACTGCAATCTGTTCATTTGAATCATCCAGCTGTTTATTCCTTTCCATTGAAGTTTTTGGAACTTTTGCTTTAAAAGCGATTCCTTTACTTTGAATAGACTGTGATTCATGATCAAAGACCTTTAAATTACCAACGAGTGTGCTTCGTGTGAGAGTTGAAAGATCATTTGCATCTATGATTGCATGCTTCTTAGAATCGTATCTAGATTGCAACGATCTGAGAATCTTGCATACTATATCCTTTTCAGAAATAGTCTTTCCTAACGAGAAAGAGACATTAATTATCTCAGAGAGTTTAATGTGAAACTCCTCAAAAGTGTCGTTGTCATCCATTCGAAGGTTTTCCCACTCGGAAGTGAGGGTTTGAAGTCTAGCTTCTTTCTCTGAAGAATTTCCTTCGAATACGATCTGAGGATTATCCCAAGCTTCTTTCAAAGTTTGACATGTTGACACATGATGTTGTAGGTCGCGACTTACGGCATGAATAATAGCATTCAAACCATCTAAATTCTGCTTTACAAGTGCCTTTTCTTCGTTCGAAAACTCCGCTAAGCGTTTAAACTCAATTTCTGAATTTTCTCTCTTTGGCAGAGTATAACCATCGACGACTAATATCCAAGTATTAAAGTCTCGTGATTGAAGAAAAGATCTCATAGCAGATTTCCACCATAGATAGTTTTTTCCATCAAATCTTAGTGGCACGTTAATTGAAGTCGATTCATGAGAACTCGAGTTCATTCTTATAGGTTGGATCGCACCAAACACAGATTTTTAGATCTTTTTGTGTTTGCCTGCTCTGATACCAATTGAAAAGGCGAGGGTACCCAAATATACCTCAAGCTAAAACTTTTCCTACCTATAAGTCCTTTCTCCGAATGTGATTGTCTATGGACTGAGTCGAGACAATACAACTAATCGGTTCACGCTTCGTGTGATCGTATATGGATAAGAGATCGAGAAAATACAACAACGAAGTATGTTTACTTGATACAAAGGTTCGGACTTAACCAAACACAATAGGATTTCTTATCAAGTAAATAGGAATTAACGTTTGTGTGATTTACTTTAATTATAATAAAACAATTATAATGCGGGAATAAAAGTAAATGACACAGTAAAATTTTGCTAACGAGGAAACCGCAAATGCAGAAAACCCCGGGACCTTGTCCATAATTGAATACTCTCAGGATTAAGCCGCTACACAAAATTACACCTAACTTCGTATAGTTGAGACCAAGTAACTAACCCTATAGTTCACTTAGTTCCGTCTGTATTCCCACGCCTCCGACTTGTGAATAAGTCACGTACTTGGAACAATTCCTTTGGTTCGTATTCCAAACAGTAAAGGAACAACAAATCTATTTGGTATCAACTCTATTCAACCAAGTGATATGAGTCGGACAAAGGCTCTTCTGTTTATCTTAAAATAAACTCCTTCGTCGGGTCCTTATATTTATCTTATGTTCAATCACCCAAAGGTAATCGTTTAAGATTAAGCCAATCAATACCTTTAATCACAAGGAAACATATTGATGCCGATCTACTCAATTAATTAATCCAATCTACCACAAGGATAAACCGATTATTAATTGGATCCTCTTTTTCCCGAAACAAGTATTGTGCACACCAAAGATTATAAAACCCAAGTCAGATTTTCAATATCTTCTTTGTCTTCAAATCTTCTTAAATCTTCAGTAAAAACCTGCACACAATCACTTGAATCTCTTGTGATCAATCACGCACAGAACAGAGTCTATTAATAATGGATTATCACAAGATCGTCTTTAGAACTAACAACAGTCTAAAGATCCCTGTCGAAACTCTGAACTAGTTTGAGTGAATCTTATATCAAAAGAGAAGATTCTCAAGAATAAACAAACTAGGTGCAATCAGATTTCAACCACCGTTAGTCAATCAAATCAATCGAAAATAAAGATAAACCGAAATTATCTAGTTTCCCACCAACGGGTCGCGCTAGAGCTTCTCAGTCCCAAAGAAGACTTTAAATTGAGCGACCGTAAGAGATTTCGCCTAATTAGGTTACTCTCCTCTTCGAATAGGCGGCTACACCGGTAACAACAACAAAAGAGTAAATCTGTTATTACGAAGGTTTAGTTTGCTAGAAAGGCAAACTTCGTGTATTTATAGACAAGGAATTTTGGATACCAAGGAATTTCCAAAATCGAAAATATTCTCAAGATATTCATAAAAGCACAGATTCGGTTTTCATAATTCCTAGAAATGCTCTGTCCAAAAATAACGATCGAAATCTCTCGGAAAATCTAATTAGTAAATGCACATTACTAATTCTGTAATTTCCCTACAAAACGAAATTAATAACCTTAATTAAAAGATTCTTAACTTACTTATGTTTCGATCCTGGGATTCTCTTCCCTTAGCCGTTAAGGAATATCTTTGAGCAATTATAGAAATAAACATTCACAGCACGTGTTCAAAGTTTGTCGACATCTTAACTTTGTAAGTTCTCTTTCACACTTACAACCTTGAAACCGATTTGCCACACTTCCAAACAAGTTTAGAATAGGTTCATCTGACTTTCAAGAACTATGTGATTGATCAAACCAACATTCAATCACAATCATGGGTTTACGGTTCTACCAAAACAAGTTTCGGTTCTACCTCCATGTGAGTACTGTGCATAGTCACACTAGCTTCCCAAAAGTTCGGTTGACTAGGTACTAGGATCAGTTTTCCACATATATATGGTATCTAACTTATATGTGTTGAACATATCCATAGGATCGGTTCCCCTTTATGCTATAAACCTTGATGCACCCCATACAAGGATCGGTTCCCTTTGATGTACTGCACCCCTTACTAGGATCGGTTCCCTTTCCCTTACTAGGATCGGTTCCCTTTCCCTTACAAGGTCAGACATACAAAATCCGATCATACACAGGTGATTACTTAAGATTGGTTTTACTAATAAAAGTTATACCAATACATAAGTCAGGCCTTTGTGAACACTTCTACAAAGAACACAACAAGTTGTGAGCGGTTATACTCTATCACACATATTGGTTGTTCATAAGATATGCGATGAATAACAAAACCAATAACACCTGGTAATTTCCTTTTCGGTTCACAAACAAGTTTATGAACTTACTTCCTTAGAAAACATGTAAACATTGTTCCCTAGGATGAAATCCTCACCTCATACCCATACATAATCACAATAGCATTCAAATGATTATGGCGATGTCTTATCTACAAAGTTTAATGGTTAAGCAATAAACCTCATATTTTATTCCTTAATACTATGTCTATCTAGAGTTCAAATATGCTTCGCAGTTATGTTTTCAAAATGCACGACTTGAAAGATACGTTAGGGAATGAAACAGTTCAAGTCAAATATCACTAACCTCAAGTGGAAGGATGATTGTTGTCATTGTAGCTCCTTGCTTCTTCACATCTTCAAGTCTTCGCAATACTTGTAATGTCTCATATCCTAATACTTTCAAGCTAACCTATACGAAGTTTAACTCTAGTACATAATCAAGCGACTCTTAACATGAGTTTTGATTCACTAAAATATGACAATCAAACTTGACATACCAATGCTTGGTGGGTTCAACCGAGCCATGCTCTAACAATGTCCTTTTCAGGAATAGTCTTACCCAATGCAAAAGATGCATTAACAATTTCAGAAACTTTGTGATTAAACTCATCAAATAAATCTTCATCAGCCATATAAAGGTTTTCGCAATTAGAATTAAGGTTTTGAAGCCTAGCTTCCTTTTCAGAGGTATTTCCTTCAAATACGGTTTCTAAGATATCCCAAGCATCTTTAGACTTGTTGCATGTAGTCACATGGTGCTGAAGATTTGGGGTAATGGCATGGATAATAGCATTTAATCCATCAAAATTTTGCTTAGCTGCGAGAATCTCGACAGGATCATACTCACCAATATCCTTTGGAACAGTTACACCTTTTACAGTAACTAATGGAAGATTATAGTCATTAACAACACGAACACATGATTGAAAATCACGCGCTTGAAGAAAGGCACGCATAGCAATTTTCCACCATAAGTAATTCGAGCCATCAAAGACTGGCAGTACGTTTATAGAAATAGCACTTCTGTCCATAGAGTCAGATTGCTACAAACACAGACTTATGAGGTTTTAGCATGTTTGCCTACTAAAAAGGAAAGGGTACCCAAATATACCTCAAGCTAAAACTTTTCCTACCTATAAGTCCTTTCTCCGAAAGTGATTGTCTATGGACTGAGTCGAGACAATGCAACTAATCGGTTCACACTTCGTGTGATCGTCTATGGATACGAGATCGAGACAATACAACAACGAAGTATGTTTACTTGATACAAAGGTTCAGACTTAACCAAACACAATAGGATTGCTTATCAAGTAAATAGGAATTAACGTTTGTGTGATTTACTTTAATTATAATAAAACAATTATAATGCGGAAAATAAAAGTAAATGACACGGAAAGATTTTGTTAACTAGGAAATCGCAATTGCAGAAAAACTCCGGGATCTTGGCCAGAATTGAATACTCTCAGGATTAAGCCGCTACACAAAATTACACATAACTGCGTATAGTTGAGACCAAGTAACTAAACCTATAGTTCACTTAGTTCTGTCTGTATTCCCACGCCTCCGACTTGTGAATAAGTCACGTACTTGGAATAATTCCTTTGGTTCGTATTCCAAACAGAAAAGGAACAACAAATCTGTTTGGTATCAACTCTATTCAACCAAGTGAAATGAGTCGGACAAAGGCTCTTCTGTTTATCTTAACATAAACTCCTTCATCGGGTCCTTAGATTCATCTTATGTTCAATCACCTAAAGGTAATCATTTAAGATTAAGCCAATCAATACCTTTAATCACAAGGAAACGTATTGATGCTGATCTACTCAATTAATCAATCCAATCTACCACAAGGATAAACCGATTATTAATTGGATCCTCTTTTTACCGAAACAAGTATTGTGCACACCAAAGATTATAAAACCCAAGTCAGATCTTCAATATCTTCTTTGTCTTGAAATCTTCTTAAATCTTCAATAAAAACCTGCACACAATCACTTGAATCTCTTGTGATCAATCACGCACAGAACGGAGTCTGTTAACAATGGATTATCACAAGATCATCTTTAGAACTAATAAAAGTCTAAAGATCCCTGTCGAAACTCTGAACTAGTTTGAGTGAATCTTATATCAGAATAGAAGATTCACAAGAATAAAAAAACTAGGTGCAATCAGATTTCAACCACCGTTAGTCAATCAAATCAATCGAAAACAAAGATAAACCGCAATTATCTAGTTTCCCACCAATGGGTCGCGCTAGAGCTTCTCAATCCCAAAGAAGACTTTAAATTGAGCAGCCGTAAGAGATTTCTCCTAATTAGGTTACTCTCCTCTCCGAATAGCCGGCTACACCAGTAACAACAACAAAAGAGTAAATATGTTGTTACGAAGGATTAGTTTGCTAGAAAGGCAAACTTCGTGTATTTATAGACAAGGAAGTTTGGACACCAAGGAATTTCCAAAACCTAAAATATTCTCAAGATATTCATAAAAGCACAGATTCGGTTTTCATAATTCCTGGAAATGCTCTGTCCAAAAATAACAATCGAAATCTCTCGAAAAATCTAATTAGTATATGCACATTACTAATTCTGTAATTGCCCTACAAAATGAAATTAATAACCTTAATTAAGAGATTCTTAACTTACTTATGTTTCGATCCTGGGATTCTCTTCCCTTAGCCGTTAAGGAATATCTTTGAACAATTATAGAAATAAACATTCACAGCACATGTTCAAAGTTTGTCGACATCTTAACTTTGTAAGTTTTCTTTCACACTTACAACCTTGAAACTGATTTGCCACACTTCCAAACAAGTTTAGAATTGGTTCATCTGACTTTCAAGAACTATGTGATTGATCAAACCAACATTCAATCACAATCATGGGTTTACGGTTCTACCAAAACAAGTTTCGGTTCTACCTCCATGTGAGTAATGTGCATAGTCACACTAGCTTCCCAAAAATTCGGTTGACTAGGTACTAGGATCGGTTCCCCACATATATATGGTATCTAACTTATATGTGTTGCACATGTCCATGGGATCGGTTCCCCTTTCTGCTATAAACCTTGCTTCACCCCATACAAGGATCGGTTCCCTTTGATGTACTGCACCCCTTACTAGGATCGGTTCCCTTTCCCTTACAAGGTCAGACATACTAAATCCGATCATACCACTGGTGATTACTTAAGATCGGTTTTACTAATAAAATATATACCAATACATAAGTCAGGCCTTTGTGAACAGTTCTACCAAGAACACAACAAGTTATGAGCGGTTATACTCTATCACACATATTGGTTGTTCATAAGATATGCAATGAATAACAAAACCAATAACACCTGGCGATTTCCTTTTCGGTTCACAAACAAGTTTATGAACTTACTTCTTTAGAACACATGTAAACATTGTTCCCTAGGATGAAATCCTCACCTCATACCCATACATAATCAGAATAGCATTCAAATGATTATGGCGATGTCTTATCTACAAAGTTTAATGGTTAAGCAATAAACCTCATATTGTATTCCTTAATACTATGTCTATCTAGAGTTCAAATATGCTTCGCAGTTACGTTTTCAATATGCACGACTTGAAATATATGTTAGGGAATGAAACAGTTCAAGTCAAATATCACTAACCTCAAGTGGAAGGATGATTGTTGTCGTTGTATCTCCTTGCTTCTTCACATCTTCAAGTATTCGCAATACTTTTAATGTCTCATATCCTAATACTTTCAAGCTAACCTATACGAAGTTTAACTCTAGTACATAATCAAGCGACTCTTAACATGAGTTTTGATTCACTAAATATGACAACCAAACTTGACATACCAACGCTTGGTGGGTTCAACCGAGCCATACTCTAACAGTCTCCCCCTTTGTCAATTTTAGTGACAAAACTCTTACATCATATGGATAAACAAATTACAATAATTCATTACAATCCGCTTGATTCCCGATTCAACAGCACAGTGAAACTGCTTACATTCAATCCTTGAAAATGTCGATGTTGACATTATAATAACAAAGCTATTACTCCCCCTAAGGAAGATAGGTAGATATTCAATCCGCACATCTTTGTTATACCAATCATATGACATGTTACTCCCCCTTCGTTTGTGCTTTCACTCTTTCGTTAGATAAAAATATTCAAGTACCAATGTTCTTTTCCCTAGCATCACCTGTTTACTCCATATATTTCTCCCCCTTTTTGTCACAAAAATGACAAAGAAACGAAAAAATAAACGACAACACGAAAAGAATCTTACAAATCTCAGAATAGACTTGCAAACCTGTAGAGTTGGGCACGAGGGTTCCACACATGATGTTCTGATAACCAATATCAAAACCGAAACTACAAGTAGTCTTATTTTGAGATGTTACCAAGAAAACAATTGTCCGAAACAATTTTTCCAATTTAGTTTAGCAAACCAAAAACAACTAAGCATATTAGTCCCTTTGCTAAACCGATTGTTCAAAAACAACCGCTTAATTCGATAAGACCAAAATAAATATAAACTACATTTTTCTCATCAGGTTCTAATTATCCATAAACTTAGACCTTTCAATTTTAAACAAGACAAGTACTAGGTTAGTTAACTAGTATTTCTTGTTTAGGAATTCAATTAGACTTGAATAACCGAAATCTCACTTCGATAAGTCTAACTAAGATCAGAATTAACTTAGTTTATCTTATCCGGAGTCGAATTGGACTAAACAACTCATCCTGTACACATATTATTTCGTTAAGCCATAAATAATTCATACAAACCAAAATAAATCAACTTGCATAATTATTCACCTCAACCGGAAGCAGTTGAAACAACATAGACATTATAAGCACCGCAATTGCACCGTAATTTTGTAAGCCTAAACGATTGATACCATACAAAAGTAAGATAACAATAGTTTTTCTTATCCGGAACCAATTTAATCACACACACACATCAATTGTACCGAAATTTTGTAAGCCTAAACAACTGATACCACACAATAAAGCAAGATAACAATAGTTTTTCTTAACCGGAACCAATTTAAACACACATCCACACACACATCATGGAATAAATATCAATTGAACCGAAATTTTGTTAAGCAAAAGCAACAAATATATATAATATAAACTCAGGCTTTTCTTAAACATGAAAACAATTAACTAACAAGATTGTTACCTCAAATTTCACATCCACTTCTCCAATATGATTGCATCTTCGTCCGGGGAGAATTGATATCGAAATATCACCACGTTGTCATCCTTATGCATGAACAAAAGAATAACAACACACCTCAACCTTTACCAGAGAAAGGTTGAAAACCGGTTTTAACAATTCCAAGCAAAAGTTGAAAACCGTCGAAACACATATGCTTTTATGCTAAACCAAAACCGATTCAACATATTGTGACTTTTTCACATATTGTTTCTATTAGAACCCCTCATAATCCTTTGATAAAGCCTACCTACTAGGTCTAGAACTTAATCCCGCTAAATCAAAAAGTCACCCAAACCATGAGGGTTCACAATATATGAGATCGAATATTAAGGTAGTAAAATCGAAATCAAACATCCCATAAACTTACATAGCAATAAGGTAAAAGCAATTAAGCACAGGCTATGTAAACCAAAAACTATCACAAGAAAAATTACCAATCAAATAATTTTATTCATAATAGACCAATACAATCAATGAAAGAAATCAAAAATTGATGTCTATTATACTAGATTAAGTATTACAGCAAATAACTTAATCTCTAGTAGTGCTCTCTTGTTTCTTGTGAAGATTGCTTTCAAAAACTGGATTCAAATTCCTCCGAGTACTTCCTCTTTCAGTAGATATGTTCATCTCCAGCAGTTGAGAATGAAGGTTTTCTAGTACTTCTTTTGAATCCTTTAACATCAGCTCATGATACCTAATGCAACCTTTAACAGAGTGAATCTGTTTTCTTAGAGAGACTTGAGGGTCATCATGAAGAGGAACTTCATGAGTTTCAGACATAACTGACGCACAGATTGCTAGATCATCAAGAGATGATTCTTCTTTTACCGATTTCTCCATTGAAATACGATAGTCTTCTTTCAGACAGGAAGAAGATTTATAAGATGAGAGAAAATCAAGGAATATAAAAATATTGGGTTTTAAGGAAACCAAAACTATTTTTCCAAAAATAAGAAATATCCAATATTTTTCACTGAAGAAACAAACATGAATAACTTGCCCAGATTTATGCTTCCTCATAATCAGAATTTTTGGGCAATACGTGAGGATGCAAAACTCAACACCATCAGTGTGTGTTGAGGTGAGAATTATTCTCACCATTCTTAGCAGAAACATCCTTAGGATGATTTATCAACACAGTGGACTGTGTTTCCTTCTGTTCTTCCTCTCTTTTGTAATTGCCAGAGTTTGCAATTAGTTTTTGAAACCCCAAAAACTTACTAGTCTTCCTTATCCTTTTTCGAAGGGCTTGGAAGAGTTTGATTCCGCAAAGGATTGTAGCGAGATCATTTTATTCACATGAAGAACCTCTTGTGTCATCAGAAAAACTGGTTTCCGATTCTCTTGGTATTTCACAAAATTTTTCTGGTTCGGATTCTACCATACAGGTTTTATCTAAGATGAACTTCAAAAGGTTTTCAAGATCTAGGCTTAACCCTTCATTTTCCTTAATTTCCAACTCAAGTTTTTCTAGAAGTTGATTAGACTTACTTAAGACATCACTGTTTGAGTTGGCAAGAAGTGCATTGCAATTAGATATTTTTTCATTGGTATCTTCGTCTGGAAAATCTTCAAGAGTGGAAACAAATGCCATGTTCCACTTTCTAGTTCTTCTGCTGGGACAGTGTTTTGCCATATGTCCGAATTTACGGCACTTGAAGCATTGAACTTCATCATTACCCTTTTTATGGCAAACTGATAATGTATCAGGAACACGTTTATCACCAGATAAAATGTTCTTAATTTATTGCGCAAGAAGCACAGTAGTTGAGTCAAGCTCCTTTTCAACAAGTACCATAATCTTTTGGCAACGTTTCTCAGTTTCATTCTTCAGGAGAATTTCTCTATCAAAGATCTTTAACTTTCCTACAAGGGAGCTTCGAGAAAGTGTAGAAATATCATTTCCTTCTATTATGGCATGTTTCTTAGACTCGTATCTGGATGGTAACGATCTGAGAATTTTGCAAACTATTTTCTTTTCAGGTATTGCCTTTCCAAGGAGAAAAGATGCATTAACAATCTCAGAAAGTTTAGAGTTAAAATCCTCGAAGGTGTCGTTATCATCCATATGGAGATGTTCCCGTTCAAATGAAAGGATGAGAAGTCTAGCTTCTTTTTCAGATTCATCTCCTTCGAATATAGTCTCAAGAATATCCCATGCTTCTTTAGAAGTTCTGCAAGACAACACATGATTAAGAAGATCATCACTAACTGCATGTATAATGGCGCTTAAACCATCAGAATTTTGTTTTGCAAGAATCCTTTCTTCAAGAGTATACGACGCTAGTCATTTGAAATCTGACTCCGAATAATCTATCGGACGTTGGTATCCGTCTTCGATTAATAGCCACGTATTAAAATCTCGGGATTGAAGAAAGGCCTTCATAGCCAATTTCCATAATGGATAATTACTTCCATTAAATCTTGGTGGAACGTTAACTGCATCACTTATTAGATTCGTTCTTATAGGTTGGATCGCACCAAACACAGATTGTTAGATCTTTTCGTGTTTGCCTGCTCTGATACCAATTGAAAAGGCGAGGGTACCCAAATATACCTCAAGCTAAAACTTTTCCTACCTATAAGTCCTTTCTCCGAAAGTGATTGTCTATGGACTGAGTCGAGACAATGCAACTAATCGGTTTACACTTCGTGTGATCGTCTATGGATATGAGATCGAGAAAATACAACAACGAAGTATGTTTACTTGATACAAAGGTTCGGACTTAACCAAACACAATAGGATTGCTTATCAAGTAAATACGAATTAACGTTTGTGTGATTTACTTTAATTATAATAAAACAATTATAATGCGGAAAATAAAAGTAAATTACACGGCAAGATTTTGTTAACGAGGAAACCGCAAATGCAGAAAAACCCCGGGATCTTGGCCAGAATTGAATACTCTCAGGATTAAGCCGCTACACAAAATTACACCTAACTTCGTATAGTTGAGACCAAGTAACTAACCCTATAGTTCACTTAGTTCCGTCTATATTCCCACGCCTCCGACTTGCGAATAAGTCACGTACTTGGAACAATTTCATTGGTTCGTATTCCAAACAGTAAAGGAACAACAAATCTGTTTGGTATCAACTCTATTCAACCAAGTGATATGAGTCGGACAAAGGCTCTTCTGTTTATCTTAACATAAACTCCTTCGTAGGGTCCTTAGATTCATCTTATGTTCAATCACCCAAAGGTAATCGTTTAAGATTAAGCCAATCAATACCTTTAATCACAAGGAAACGTATTGATGCCGATCTACTCAATTAATCAATCCAATCTACCACAAGGATAAACCGATTATTAATTGGATCCTCTTTTACCGAAACAAGTATTGTGCACACCAAAGATTATAAAACCCAAGTCAGATCTTCAATATCTTCTTTGTCTTGAAATCTTCTTAAATCTTCAATAAAAACCTGCACACAATCACTTGAATCTCTTGTGATCAATCACGCACAGAACGTAGTCTGTTAACAATGGATTATCACAAGATCGTCTTTAGAACTAACAACAGTCTAAAGATCCCTGTCGAAACTCGAACTAGTTTGAGTGAATCTTATATCAGAAGAGAAGATTCTCAAGAATAAACAAACTAGGTGCAATTAGATTTCAACCACCGTTAGTCAATCAAATCAATCGAAAACAAAGATAAACCGCAATTATCTAGTTTCCCACCAACGGGTCGCGCTAGAGCTTCTCAATCCCAAAGAAGACTTTAAATTGAGCGGTTGTAAGAGATTTCGCCTAATTAGGTTACTCTCCTCTCCGAATAGGCGTCTACACCAGTAACAACAACAAAAGAGTAAATCTGTTGTTACGAAGGATTAGTGTAGTAGCAGGAAATCCCACACTACACCCCTCACAAGAATTCACACAATCATGTCATTTTAAGATGAACAATTATATTCTTTATTGATTAAAACTCACAAGTGTTACAAGATGGAAAGGAAATAAGCTAAAGAATTTACAACCGCTCTAAACTTTCTCTCTCTTGATAACTTGCTCCTCACTCGAAAAATATCTCCCTTTCTCTTAAGCCTATTCAGCTCTTTATATAGGACATTACATAGTGGTTGACAACTAAGCTGTCCTTTATTTTCGGATATGAGTTGCGACATTCTCGCGAGTGTACAAATGCTAAATCTCGCAACACTCCTAAATCTCGCTAGGTCTTCACATCTTTCTCGTGTTCAAGCTGTCGTCATCCGTTGCGTCATTTATATTATCCATCTGCGACATTTTCGCAATGTGTCGTTTATGGATTTCGCAAGGATCTTGGTGTTGCGATATTCTGATCCTACATCTTGCCTCTTGTCATGTCTTCTCTGCGAAGGGGAGAATGTCATGAGAACTAATACTTTCAAAATGCCGCAGCTGTTCATTTTTTCATATTTTTCTGTATTGACACGATATTGTTCTTTTACGCAGAATTTATTACACGTATCTCTTCCTCCATCCATTTCTTGACACGTCTTTTTCAACTGCTTTTTCTCAACCGTTCATGTCTACTCTTCACATTAAATGTGTTTGCCTTTTCGAGAAACCTTCTCTCTATATATACTTTTCTTACTCCTATTTTCTTCTTTTTTACTTTCCTTCTTGTTTTTTCTGCAACTTTTCTTCAACATCTCTCCGTAACTTCCGTTTCTGCTACTGTAAATCTTTTCCTTTTTATTTCTTTTGATCTTCAGTTTCCCTTCATTCCCATACTCTGAAAGATGCCTCCAGTTGGTCGCAGATATGAAAATCTTTTGGAAGAAGTTCAAAAAGATTTGCTAGAGAAAGGTTTCATATTATCCACTATTCCCAATCAAGAATCTAAATCCATTCTCTCTGCCAAACTGTTTGCTGATCATCATTGTGATGATCAAAAAATCATAATTTCGCTAGGTTAGATTCTCGCTGGTCTTCCCATTCCTCTCTATGACCCTGATCTTCCCTTATTTTATGAAATTCTTGCTCATGCGAAATTCTCGCGAGTTATCTACCAATTGAGCGGGGATTGTATCCGCTTAATGCTTGAGTTCTCTAATCGTGGTGCTGGTAAGGGATCTCTTTATCCCAAAGAAGTCAGAGATCCTAAATTTGAAGACTTAGAGATATTCGTTGAGAAGTATTCAGTAGAGAGTTTCTTCGAAAACTATGAAATAATAAACATGAAGAACGATAGAACTCGCTGGGGTGCACGTTTGAAGAGAAGAGAAAATGTTCCCAGCGATAAAATACTTATGCAGGATATCGATTGGCATTCTGGCAAAAACAATGTTCCTCGTCATTCCAAAGACGACAAATGGTGCGTCTTTCCGCTACTTTTGAATGGACCTTATATTTCAGGTTCAAATGTTCTCCTTGCGAATCTCGCCAATTATCAGCCTTGGGTTTTTAATTGGCCTGAGAAATCAAAATAGGTATGCTTCTTAAATTTCGCTCAATTTGTAATCTTCACTCCTTTTTATACATATTAATCTTGCGAAATTTACAGATTATCAAGTTGAGGAAGAGTTACAAAAGAAATGCTAAGGCAAGTACCCTAGCAGCACTCCGTTCGATCACGGATGAAGTAAGAAATACTTTTCTTTATTATTTTTGACAATATTGTTGCCTCTGTTTCTTATCTTCATTCGTGTGCGAAGGTTGGTGTTGAAGTTGTTGGAGAAGAAGAACATCCTAAGATTGCGAAGACCAAAGGTAAAGGTAAAGGTTCTCTTCGCAGGGAGAAGTCTACTGCTCCACCTTCTAAGAAACGAAAGATTCATCCTCCTTCTTCTTCAAACCCTCAATCTAGCGAAAGCTCTGATGAAGATAATGATGATGTTGATATTTCTCTCGCAAAAGAGAATCCTCCAACTGAATCTTCTATGGCGCAACTGTCTAGCATCTTCTCTGACTCTATGCAAGGAATTGGAGATGATCGTCTTTCTAGTACGTGCGAAGCTCTCGCGAGTATCTGTGATGCTCCTTTACTAGAAGGTGATGATTCTCTTCATGGGGTCTCCAGATCAGTGACTCCCAGCTTCCTAAATGCGCTTGGTGTCTTGGTATGTCTTTGTTCCCTTATGTCTTCATAATTTCAATTTTAAGTTATATCTTGATAATTTTTTGGTTTTCCTTTATAGTCCGGGAGAGCTTCCTTTGTTGTTGCCTCAGATCTTGAGAAAAGGCGCAGTATTCTCGAAAAGAAGAATTTTCAATTTCGCAAGAAAAATGAAGAATTGGAGGCTGAAGCTGATGTTCTTCGCAAGAGAAATGAAGAATTTGAAACTGAAGTTGCTACTCTTTGCGAGAAAACCAAGCAATTAGAAGCTGATTCTTCCACTCATAAGAATAAGATTTCTAGTCTTCAGAGTGCCAACCAACAGCTTTATGGTATGAGACTTTTCTCTTTTCCTTTGTTTTGTTCTCTCATTATCTTCCCTTATCTGACTTACCATTTTCGCGGACGTTTATAACCTTTCTGATGAAGCCATTCTTCTTCACTCATTCCCCGATCCTATGGATAACAATGCCCTCCTTGATCACCTCAACGATTCTTTGAATAGTTTTTCAAATAACAAGATTAAATCTCTTCCTCTAGACGAACTTCAATCCAGATTTCGCCTCTTAGAAATTGATCATAGATCTAGTTTAGGCTTAGCCAACCAATTTAAACGTCTATATCTTAGTTCTAAAGAGAAAATTAATACTTTAAGGAAGAAAGTCAGTGATCTCATAGATGACAAAGATCGCATTACTAGTCAAGGTGCTCAAGCATTAGCGAAATTCCAAAAAACTCTTCTTGAAGTTCAAATTGAACGGGATGAATCCATCCGCAAAAATGCTATTCTTAGCGAAAGAGAGAATCAAATTCGCTCCCTTCTTCTCATAAACAATGACGATGAATTCACTTGGGCTGCGAAGATTCTAGATGACGCCAGAAATAATTTAGGTGTTAACGTTAGTCTTCAAGCTGAGCATACGGCCTTGATTAGGGATATGATTTCTGACAAAGAAGGTTGTTGGTCATTCTTCTTTATTTAATTGTTTGTTTTTTATGAAGTTGTCGTTAAGTTGCTGATTCATTGTCATATGTTCGCAGAGGCTGAAGAGAGATTTCGCAAAAGAATTGAAGAACTTGAATCTGAGAAGGAGCAACTCATGAAAGGATCTTTCTTCTCGAAATGACAAATATTCAAGATTGAAGAGGCAACTACAAATTACAGTTGTGAATTTCAAGAATGATGCTACTCTTTTTCGTAATCAGACTATTAAGACGGTCTGCGATGACAATAGCATTCTCATTCTTCATACCCTTGCCTCCTTGACGAAATCCCTAAGAATGTGCCTTCTTTGGATATATCTGACAGCGAAGAAGAGGAATCTGATGAAGATGAAGAAGTAGAAGGATCTGATGAAGATGAAGAAAATGAAGAAGAAGAATCAAACAAGAAATAATTATGTTTTCTTCTTTCTCTTTTTGTAACATCAGTACATTCATTCTTTTAATCTTCTATTTTTGTAATCTTGTGCTGCGAATTTCTTGAATCTTCAGATACAAGTTCTACTTTTGTTGTTCCTTTCTGCACATGTTAAAAGAACAATTCCTTTTTTCAATACAGTTAATCAATATATTATCAACCTTTCATTTTATGAGCGCGTAAATCTATCATATGAAGACAAATAACATGTTTTTATTCTATACATTCCCATACTTGCCTCTGTTATTTGCTTTCAAATGAGAGATTAAGCAAGTTACTTTCGAATAATGATATGTGTTCATGCCTCAATCTCGCAGCTGTTACTGCTGGATTTTTGCAAGTAAGGAAACCTTGGTTTCTTCCAAGATTTCCTTTTTTCTTTTTCTCTTATGTGGTCTTATTTTGCCTTCCTAGTTAAAGGTCTTACTGTGCCACCCTTGTCATTGCGACAAAATCGCAGGACGTCTTTACACTTTCATGTAATGACCCATTAATTTTGCCTTATCATTTCTTTAGTATTGTTGCCTATGCATGATATTTTTGTTGCGACAATATGATAGGCCTGAAAATTCTTGCGAATATAAAGCCCCATGACATTGTCGTCTTGCGACGAAATCGCAGGACGTCCTTACATTTTCATGTACTGACCCATTGATCTCGTCTTATCTTTATCTTTTGTATTATTGCCTCTTCAGGGTTGTCACACAAATATTACAAGCCTAAATTTCCTTGCGGAAATAAAGCCTCATGACATTTGCGTCTTAAGACACTTATCAGCTCCCTAATGGAGGGTGCCGCCCTTATCATCTCCCTGGTTGCCCCTTCAAGGAGGCATACTTCTGCCATACAAGGCTAGCTCCCCTCATCCGGTCTTAACAACAACCAGTTGTTTTCGCATCCTCTTATCCCTTTTGCCTATAGGGCTTATGGTTACGAGACTGCACCCTAAGTGGAGTTTTCTTCGAGCCGAGTGCAGCATATGCCGAGACTTGACAAGAATGGCCGAGACACTTCAAATGCCCCAGGCACTCTTGGCTCAACCGTGTACCTCGGCGCCTTGGTCAAATGCTGACTCCTTAGAAGAGACCCTCGATCGTCCAATCTAAGTCATAAGCTTAGATTGAAAATCCAAGGTATCTCCCCTGGATGGGCTTTATTGACCCCAATTCTCCATGACTCAGGTTCCAGGGGAGGTGTAACCTATTCCCTGAGCCATGCAATAGGTACCCCCTTCTATGACGCACTTTAGGTCTTACATTTGCCTCTTACGAAATTTTAATTTCGCGAACTAGGGTGTACGCCATAGTTGGTTCGCCTCTGTTTGATTAATTTGTTGATTCTTCTGCATATAAAATCTTTTGTAATTTCGCAATCATATCTTTATATTTCATAAAATATATTCTCTTCTTCTGCATATCAACTTCCTTTCGCAACCTCATCTCTGCTATTCATAAGAAAGATTTTTTTTTTTTTTTTTTTAAAGATCAAGCCCATCATACATTTTTCTTTCTCCTCCCAATTTCTTCTTCGACAGTCAACAAGTATATTCATTCTTTAAGTCTCTTTTTTCTGCTACATTCTGCCTCTGCATTTTTGAATTTTCCTGTCATTTTCTTGTCTGTTGCGAAACCTTCGCCACTTCCTATCTTCATCATATATTGGTTTCGCAGTATTTCTTCCTCTCTCTGTTTTATTACATCTACCATTAATCTTTCACCTCTTTGTTTTTCTTTGATGTTGTGTTTCCAATTCTTCTTCTTCGCAGCTCTTTCTTCGCAAGATTTTATATCAATTTCATAACATTTCTTTCCTTCAACCCAATCTCCCTTTATGATGCCAACACCAGTGGGATGAGGGAATTTGATACATTGATGGAAAGACGATGCCACACCTACGATCTCATGTAACCAAGGTCGTCTAATCAGTGCGTTGTATGGTGATTCCACATCAACTACATAGAAGATAATCCTTTCAGTGGAATTCGCATATGAACTTCTCCTTTTGGCTTATTTGCGATGCAGATTTAAAACCATAGATTTTGTACGTTGAAGGTATTAGATCTTCATCTTTCCCTCCCATAGTTTTATAAGTATGATAAAAAAGAATATTCACGGAACTTCCAGTATCGATCAAAATTCTATTGATTGCCCATGACTTCTCGCTTCATCATCTTCATCCTCGCTAGGTTTTGGGCTGATCTCCAATCTTACCACCAATGGGTTGTCGTGCATTTCTCCACCCTCGGGTACTTCTTCTGCGGTAAAAGAGATAGTTTGCTTTTGCCATTCTTTCAGTGGCGATGTCTTCGCAATGTTTATTATTTCTCTATCATCGGCATCTCTTGCGAAAACCCTGCTGAGAGTGTTATCGTGAAAATCTTCAATCGTCTTGTATGAGTGTACGATGGAGTTACAAAACAGATTCTTTGCCTTTGCGCCAACTTCAATCACAAATGTTTCTCTTTCTTTTGCCGTGTTTGGCTTGTGAATATCTGGAGGAGGTGGTAATGCTTGAGTTTGCGTTTGTACTATTAGAAAGTGATTTAATTTTCCTTGATCCATCATCCTGAGAATGATTCTCTTTATATTTATGCAATCATTTGTTGTATGCCCATGGAAATGATGATAAGAGCAAAATTCATTACTTCTATAGCTTGGAGGTGGTTCACTCCCCATGTTCCATGGTGCGGGTATGTTTTCCATTAGGATTATAGCTTCCCATATCTTCTCCACACTAGCATTCAAAGGTGGCATTTTGATTTCTTCCCATATTATCTTAGGATTTCGCTGTCCTCTGTGATAGTTTTGTCTCTGACCTCCATAAGTTCCTTGCGGCTGATGACCTCCATAAGTTTCTTGTGGCTGATGACCTCCATAAGTTTCTTGTGGCTGATCAAGTCTTTGGATTTTGTTATTTCCACCACGGCTATAGAAGTTTCTCTCTCTCTCAAATTCTTCTTGATCACGGCTCCCCATAGCTACTAGCTTTTGCTGACCATCTCCCATTATCCTCTCTTGTTGCCCTTGCGAGGTGCTCGCCATTCAAATCAATAAATATTTCTTGATCGTATTTATTAACTTGTGCTCGCCACCATCTCATTTTGTTTTCCTCATTTATTTATTAACTTGGGTAACAAGCCCGCATTCGCTGCTCTTGAACTTGTGTTCGCAATGGGGTATGATTCCATCTCATTTTGCTTTTCCTCAAGAGCAATATACTCCTCCTGAAGTTCTCGCAACTCAGTCATTGTGATTGTATTTTTGATTCTGAAAATTTGAATGTATAACAGGTTGGTTGCGAACATAGCATTGATGAATGATAGAATGATATCTTTCATCCACACGACCAGCCATATCATTACACATTGTCTTCCATCTCACAGTTAGGTGCTTCAAACTTTCGCCAACCCTTTGCTTCAGCCCAAATACATCTTCAATGCCAGGTCGCGAGGAATTGTTACTTATATATGCTCCTAAAAATATAGCTTGCAAGTGATTGAAAGATGTTATAGTATTCTTTGGCAAACCTTCAAACCATTTTAACGCCTCTCCTGTTAAAATTGATGCGAAATACTTGCATAATATTGCATCATGGTTCTCCCATTGTAGCATACATCTCACATAAGCTTTGATGTGTTGGACTTTGCATCTCCATTTGTAATCGCACAAGTTGTTCCATCAAAAATGCTTTGGTTAACGCAGTAAATTGCATTTTGGGGGTATTCCTCCTAATTGTACTTCTTGTGTGAATGGAGTTTTCGCAGCTTCCTCTATGGCTTCATCCAATTGTCTCTTACCTCCTCCTCTTTTATTATATATCATTCCTCTCATTTCCGCTAACTCTCTCAAAATTTGTTCATTTATACCAGAATTTGGATCCATTGGTCTTTTCAACTCCGCCTCTCTTCTCCTGCGTTCATCTCTGTTTTGACTTTCTTGTTCATCATTTTCCTCTCGTCTTTCTCTCTCGATCTTCTCTTTCACTTCTTTCATTAATTCGCACACCGTCATATATCTCATTTTCTCCTCTTTGTCGCCTTTCGTTCTCTTTGTACTCTATCATATTCTTCATTGATATTAGCATTATTTTCGCTCATGCCTCGATTATCATGGTTATTCTGTCGAATTGCCTCTTGTAGCTCTTGTTCTTCCACTTCTGCTCTTAGTCTTTCTCTCTCGCGAGCTAAATGTGTTTGTTCAGTATAGTGTCTTTCAATTTCATCCTCAAGTGCTCGTTCATTTCTTTGTATTTCTCTCCCATGTAATATTCTCCTTCCTTCTTCCTGATTTTCTTCGCCATCTTGATTATTTCGCCCCTGACGGTGTCTATTTCCTTGAATTCTATCATTTTGCCCGTTTTGAAGAATTTCAGCACGCTGAATATAACGATCTTCCAATATTTCTCTTCCTTCGCGACGTTCTTCGCTTGGATTTTGTATTCCCTCTCAAGTTTCTTCATTAGCATTTTCTATAGGCAAATTTTGTCTTATTTCTTCTCTAACTGATATTGAACTTGCTCTTGTAGTGCTTCTTGACCTTCTATTTTGTAATCTCATATTTTCCATCCTCAATTCATGATTTTTCTTTGTCAAATTCGCACGTTCTTCTGCTTCTAACCACCTTTCTTCATGTATTGTTTGCCTCAATGCCTCTAATGCTGCAATCTCTTCATTTTCATGAATTATTCCTCCAATTACTTCTTGGTCTCTCTCCTCTTGTCCATTGCCTCCTAATTGCTGCTCTTCTCCCATTTCATCTACAGAATCTGACCGCCAAGTATGTACACTCACTCTGTCATAATCCACAGCTCTATTTTGTACTGGTGGTGTACGTTGAATTGGCGGTTGAATTTGATTTTCTCTATTGTTCCTTGTATTCATTCTTGAAGATTCCCCCATCTCGTCTCTCTTTTCTCCAGCAAGTCTCCTACTCCTTCTAACAGTTGTTGGTTGTTTTGATGCATGTCTTCTTCTAGCCATTTTTCAATCTTAATGAATTGTTGAAAATTATATGAAATTCCTTCCCTACTATTCCAAATTCTTTCAAATCACAATGTCAATCTTCAATCAGTCCCTGTTTCTAGCGCCATATGTAGTAGTAGGAAATCCCACACTACACCCCTCACAAGAATTCACACAATCATGTCATTTTAAGATGAACAATTATATTCTTTATTGATTAAAACTCACAAGTGTTACAAGATGGAAAGGAAATAAGCTAAAGAATTTACAACCGCTCTAAACTTTCTCTCTCTTGATAACTTGCTCCTCACTCGAAAAAGATCTCCCTTTCTCTTAAGCCTATTCGGCTCTTTATATAGGACATTACATAGTGGTTGACAGCTAAGCTGTCCTTTATTTTCGGATCTGACTTGCGACATTCTCGCGAGTGTACAAATGCTAAATATCGCAACTCTCCTAAATATCGCTAGGTCTTCACATCTTTCTCGTGTTCAAGCTGTCGTCATCCGTTGCGTCATTTATATTATCCATCTGCGACATTTTCGCAATGTGTCGTTTATGGATTTCGCAAGGATCTTGGTGTTGCGATATTTTGATCCTACAATTAGTTTGCTAGAAAGGCAAACTTCGTGTATTTATAGACAAGGAAGTTTGAACACCAAGGAATTTCCAAAACCAAAAATATTCTCAAGATATTCATAAAAGCACAGATTCGGTTTTCATAATTCCTGGAAATGCTCTGTCCAAAAAATAACGATCGAAATCTCTCGGAAAATCTAATTAGTAAATGCACATTACTAATTCTGTAATTTCCCTACAAAATGAAATTAATAACCTTAATTAAAAGATTCTTAACTTACATATGTTTCGATCCTGGGATTCTCTTCCCTTATCCGTTAAGGAATATCTTTGAACAATTATAGAAATAAACATTCACATCACATGTTCAAAGTTTGTCGACATCTTAACTTTGTAAGTTTTCTTTAACACTTACAACCTTGAAACCGATTTTCCACACTTCCAAACAAGTTTAGAATTGGTTCATCTGACTTTCAAGAACTATGTGATTGATCAAACCAACATTCAATCACAATCATGGGTTTACGGTTCTACCAAAATAAGTTTCGGTTCTACCTCCATGTGAGTACTGTGCATAGTCACACTAGCTTCCCAAAAATTCGGTTGACTATGTACTAGGATCGGTTCCCCATATATATATGGTATCTAAATTATATGTGTTGCACATGTCCATAGGATCGGTTCCCCTTTCTGCTATAAACCTTGTTGCACCCCATACAAGGATCGGTTCCCTTTGATGTACCTTTCCCTTACTAGGATCGGTTTCCTTTCCCTTACTAGGATCGGTTCCCTTTCCCTTACAAGGATCGGTTCCCTTTCCCTTACAAGGTCAGACATACAAAATCCGATCATACACAGGTGATTACTTAAGATCGGTTTTACTAATAAAAGTTATACCAATACATAAGTCAGGCCTTTGTGAACACTTCTACCAAGAACACAACAAGTTGTGAGCGGTTATACTCTATCACACATATTGGTTGTTCATAATATATGCAATGAATAACAAAACCAATAACACCTGGCAATTTCCTTTTCGGTTCACAAACAAGTTTATGAACTTACTTCCTTAGAACACATGTAAACATTGTTCCCTAGGATGTAATCCTCACCTCATACCCATACATAATCACAATGGCGATGTCTTATATACAAAGTTTAATGGTTAAGCAATAAACCTCATATTGTATTCCTTAATACTATGTCTATCTAGAGTTTAAATATGCTTCGCAGCTATGTTTTCAATATGCACGACTTGAAAGATACGTTAGGGAATGAAAAAGTTCAAGTCAAATATCACTAACCTCAAGTGGAAGGATGATTGTTGTCGTTGTAGCTCCTTGCTTCTTCACATCTTCAAGTCTTCGCAATACTTGTAATGTCTCATATCCTAATACTTTCAAGCTAACCTATACGAAGTTTAACTCTAGTACATAATCAAGCGACTCTTAACATGAGTTTTGATTCACTAAAATATGACAACCAAACTTGACATACCAACGCTTGGTGGGTTCAACCGAGCCATGCTCTAACACCTACTCTGATACCAATCAAAAAAGCGGGGGTATAACAACCACACCCAATAATTCGTTCGACAATCTGTATGGACTAACTCCAATATTATTCCGAGAGCACCAGGCTTATAAAGCAATCTAAACCAAGAAGTATATCAAAGAGTTATATCTCTTTTTCTCAAATCAAACAAATAGAAATCTATGAGCCTGATTGATGTGAGAAATACTTGGACGGTACCAAAGACCAATGTCCAAGAGTCAATAAATTTATATCCAACAAACAAAGGTCGGATTTACCAATTGATTGAACTACGCACAACCTGTGATATTTGAAAAGACGAGGGTACCCAAATATACCACAATCTTTTATTTATCTTCCTATAAGTCCTCTACCGAAAGTGATTGTCTATAGACTGAGTCGAGACTGTACAACAAATCGGTTCACACTTCGTGTGATCGTCTATGTATATGAGATCAAGACAATACGACAACAAGATAAATTGTGTGATTAACTATGGATACAAGATCGAGACAATACAACAACGAAGTATGATACTTGATAATAGGTTCGGACTTAACCAAACTCTATAGGATCACTATCAAGTATATCGGAGTTAACATTTGTGTATTTTACTTTTAAGTATAATAAAACAATTATAATTGCGAAAATAGAAAAGTAAAAGACACAGCAAGATTTTGTTAGCGAGGAAACTGCAAATGCAGAAAAACCCCGGGACCTAGTCCAGAATTGAATACTCTCATAATTAAGCCGCGATACAAAATCTAAACCAACTTCGTATAGTTGAGACCAAGCAACTACCCCTAGTTCACTTAGTTTCCTCAGTATCCATGTGCTTCCGACTTCGATGAGTGCACGCACTGGAACAATTCCTTTGGATCGTATTCCAAACAGTAAATGAACAACAAATCTGTTTGGTAACAACTCTTTCGATTCTTTCAAGATAAAGATATTTCAAGTCATATGCAAAGGCTCTTCCGTTTAATCGAATAAAATCCTTTGCCTGGTTAGATCAATCTATCCAATAACTACAAAGTAGTCAAGTTTAGATTCATAATCAATCGATATATATTCCAACAAGAAACTATAAAGTGATGTCGATCTCACGCAACTAATCAATCGAATAAATCCGATTCTAGTTGGACCCCAACCGATCAAGGTTTGTGCACACCCAAAGATATGAAAACCAAATAAGAAATCTTCTTTGTCTTCAAATCTTCTTTAATCTTCAATAAACACCTGCACAACACCACTTGAATCTCTTGTGATCAATCACACACAAAACGAAGTCTGTTAACAATGGATTATCACAAGATGTCTTTAGATCTACAAACTGTTCTAAATGAAAAAGCGGGGGTTTAACAACCACACCCAATATTTCGTTCGGCAATCTGAATGAACAAACTCCAATATACTTTCAAGAGAATCAACTAGACAGTCAGACTCAATCTAAAGAAAAGTATATCAAAGAGTTTATATCTCAATTCCTCAATTTAATCTGTAATTAGCAAATAGGAATTTCCGAGCCCGATTGAATAAGAGAAATAACTTGAACGGTACCAAAGACCAATGTTCAAGTGTCAATCAATTTATATCAACAACCAAAGGTTGAATTATCTAATTGATTGATCTTAACGCACAACCTGTGATATTTCTATTATATAACAAAATATAATGCGGAAAATAAATAACACAGACACCATAATTTTGTTAACGAGGAAAACTGCAAATGCAGAAAAACCCCGGGACCTAGTCCAGCTTTGAACACCACCATGTATTAAGCCGCTACAGACACTAGCCTACTACCAATGAACTTCAGACTGGAATGTAGTTGAGCCCTAATCAATCTCACACTGATCAAGGTATACTTGCGCTCCTTACGTCTCTGAATCCCAGCAGGATTCTACGCACAAGAGTTGCTACGACCCAAAGTCGAAGACTTGATTAACAAATCTGTCTTACACAGAAAAGTCTATTGGAATAGATAAATCTGTCTCCCATAGAAATACCTATGAGTTTTCTTCCGTCTTTTGATAAATCAAGGTGCATAGGAACCAATTGATAAACCGGACTTATATTCCCGAAGAACAACCTAGCATTATCAATCACCTCACAATAATCTTAATCGTATGGTAGCGAAACACGATATTGTGGAATCACAAACGATGAGACAAAGATATTTGTGATTACTTTTAATCTTACCTATCGGAGATAAATCTCAAGCAAATATTAGCAAAGATAATACTCAATCACGATAGAAGAAGTAAGATCAGAACACACAACTACAGAGAAAATAGTTGGGTCAGGCTTCACAATCCCAATGAAGTCTTCAAGTCGTTAACCAACAGGGTTTCATGAAAAACCTAAGGTTAAAGGAGAATCGACTCTAGTACGCAACTAGTATCACACAGGAGGTGTGGGGATTAGGTTTCCCAGTTGCTAAAGTTCTCCTTTATATAGTTTTCAAATCAGGGTTTGCAATCTAAGTTACCTTGGTAACAAAGCATTCAATATTCACCGTTAGATGATAACCTGATTAGACTCAAGCTAATATCTTTCAACCGTTAGATTGAACTTAGCTTGTTATACACAAATGAAATATACCTTCATTTAGGTTTGAGTAACCGTACCTAAATGTGTACACTATGTTGGCTCAACAGTAGTTAACCGAGGTTAGCTATATGAACACTCTCATATCAACCTTATTCATCTTAATCACAACTAGTTCAAATGACTCAAATGAAACTAGTTATAGAGTTGTTCAATTGCTATATTCTCATAGAAGTATACAAGAACATAATTGAAGCAAAATCGGTTTGATTCACTCGAATCAATTCATGAACATTATAGCCACGGTTTGCAAAGAATGCATTCCTTATTATATATAAATGTATTAGTTCATGTCCCAACCGATTTTAGAACTTTAATCACTCAAGTATGCAAACGTGTACGCATACTTAAGTAGTCGGACCAAGTTTGATTTTCGCCAGTATGTGAACGGGTACGCACACCTCCAAACCCAGCAGAATTTTCCGGACCTAAACCTTACGCCAGTATGCGTACAGGTATGTATACTTAGGTTCCCGGACTTCTCAAACCAACAGGTACGCATACGGGTATGCATACATACTATGGTTCTCGGACATGGATCACATATATGCAAGAGTGCATAACGTGTTTATAATCCAATGTTGGTTAAGTGTTCTAAACTCTATTTCAATCATTGAAACTTTCTTAGAGGATGACAATAGCCGTTTTCACACACTATTAGCATCAAAGAAATTTTCAAGTTATTGAAATAATCATAACGAAACATTCCAAGTCTACACCAAATGATTGTATCACACAAACCATGTAAGATGTTACTCGGAGATTTTCACATGATCATCTTTTGACTTTCGTCAAGAATATAAGATGAACTTGGTTGAAGCGAAAGCTTACCAACACATATTTTGAGAAATATGTAAGCGAGTTAAACTCAGCTCGAAATATTAAATGTGCATAGTAGAAACTATATAGCACTATGACTTATGTCTCAATATAGGAGATAGAGTAGAAATAGATTTTCCAAGTGATAGATGAGTTTCAGTCTCCACATACCTTTTGTTGATGAAGTTCCACAAGCTCTCCTTAGTAGTTCTTCGTCTTCAAATGATGAACGCCGTGAAGTCTAATGCTCAACTACACAATCTATCCTAGTCCGAGACATCTATAAGTAGACTAGAAATCAATACTTATAGTTTTGATCACTAACATTGACAAACAAGATTGAGATAGCAACGCTTCCGAGTTCGGTTGAGCAGTGCTCTAACAATCTCCCCCTTGTCAATTTTAGTGACAAAACTATCAATACATATGGATTACAAAATAAATAAACTTTGTAGCTTCTCATCCAAATGCTTGATCTCCTTGGTTCTTCAACATTACTCGAAATCTTCGTCACTTCCAAGTACTCCAATGATTCTAAATGTGTTCAGCTCAGCATCATAGTTGTTGAAGATTCGTAGCTATAACAATGAGAAAACAGTTGCTCTCAATCATTGTCATACAGTGTCATAGTATTATTACACAACATCAAAGTCCAATTATATCACAACTTTGACAACAATACTATAGTGATATTTATCACTAACCCTTAGTCAATACTTCATCTCACAATGAAAACCACTCCCCCTTACATAATGATCCGTAAACCATATGTATTCGTAGTATGAACTACACATTAATTCTCCACCTTTTTGTCAATATAAATTGGCAAAGGTATGAAAACTAGTGGGATCCTCATGAAATTTTCATAGAGATACTTCATGACCAAAAGAGAACAACATATCAACTTGTTTAGATGCCATCATATAGCCGAAACTAAATGCATTCATCAAGGAGTTTATAAAGATACAAGATAACCCCTACAATATTCCACAGCCGCACTCCCCACAAAGATTTTGCAATTAAGCACAAGTTCAATTATGAGCTATCCCCCATTAAATGTCATTCCCGAAAGAAAAATAAGAGAGACCTTACTTTTACAAGAAAAGAAGGATTTCTATGGAAATTAACAAATCACATGAAACATGAATTTGTATCCAAAAATCTCAATGAATTAACCACAAGGAAAATGATCAATTCAATTTGTCATGCTCAACATAAGAGAACTTATGGAGCAACACAGTACTTACACAAAGATGTGGATCAGGGAAAGACCAATACTGTGGAATAATCAAAGATTCATTCTATTTTTCATCACTATTTGCACAATGACATATAATAGACTTAATCTTTGTAAACAAAAGTTCGTCCTATCTTCCATCAATATTTGCATAATGACATAATAGGCTTAACTTTTGTAGTCAAAAGTTTATTCTATCTTTTTTTAATACTTTCATACTGACATATAATAGAGTTAACTTTTGAACAAGTATGGGATAGTCAAGGTTCACGGACGTAAACAACATATCCCATAACAATCTGCAATATATAAAACCATAAAGATTAATACTGTAAAAATCATCTTCCAAGTCAACTTTAGAATTTAAATAAATAAATCTAAAAACATTGCAAGATTAAAACGTTGGCAATAGCTATGTGTACTCACAATAATGGCTATTCCAAACCCTAGTTATCCTTCTTAAAACACAAGAATAAATTCTCATAAGAAGTTTCCTAGATATCAAGACAAACTCGTAATGCACATGCAAGATGATTTGTCCTTAGAGGGTAGAATCAATCTTTTTCGCCCAGATTTACACCAAGAATAGCTACCAAAGGCGTATAAAAAGATTTTATTAACAAAGAAGAATCATACAAAGTCATTAACGACCATGCACCATAGTTCACAAAAGATGATTGTGAACATTCAAGAATTCCATTGCAATGTGTACTATTGCCCATTCTTGAACTTCCTTCTTTGTGATTCACCAACATCATTCTTGTAAAAGCTACAAATGAGCTTAGAAGAGGAGTACTCCAAATATCCAAGTGCCCAAGTCCAAGTGAAGTAGAACAAGTGCGACGAAACAGAGCAAAACACTCAAAAACAAGAGACAGGACAATGACCAATATTAACTCATCCAAATTCAAGAATTATCATCTCCAATTCTAAGAGAATTCAACGAGGAATAGAATGCAAAAAGAATGAGGTCATTTCGAGTTCGGACGAAGAAGTTACGGCCAAAACAAGTTTACCGAACATCGACGTCTACAGGCCAGTATGCATACGGGTTTGCAAACGAATTTTCGTGACCAGGAGCAGTATGCAAACGGGGTTGCGTACTAAAATCCCTGTATTTTGATTTTAAATGATGATATGCATACTTGGTATGTGTACCATGTAGTCCAAACATCCCGAACTACCATTTTCAAACCTAAACATTTAAGAACCTTAAACACATATCAAGTTAGGTAGAAAAGAATGATAAGCAAGGTACATGGATCATTATAAGTATTCTAAGAAAATAATAAAAACACAAATCTTGCTCATAGACATACCTTTCAGAAGGATCCAATCGAATTCTACAGCCTTACCAATCATAATCTGTGCGCCCCAATCACTACAAAAAAACTGACCAAAGGCTACTAAAAATTTTCAACGGCAGAAAAAATTAGTTGTCTTAACAGTTTAAGCCACTAGGAAAGGCAACTGGGGGTGTGTATTGATTTAAGCCACTATAGGGTAAGCAAATACAATTTCTAAAACCCATTGGAAATAAGTATGTGGCATCTAAATAAGTGCACTAGTAGCTTGAGACATTCAACCACTTGAAAAAAACAACGGCAGGATATTAGTTGCCTAACCCTCTATTCAGCCACTAAAGTAACACAACTACCAAAAAGCCTAGTTGACTAGATCTGTAGGAAACAACCATGCCAACTACAATAAGCATATTCATTGAGCTACTTTTGGGAACCAACTTAAGCATCTTAGTAGCTTAACTTAAGAGGAGTAATTAATTTAATGAGGGAGTGACTAAGCTGTAAGTTGTTGGTGTATCAAAGCCTTGTCGTTGAGCTCTATACTCTATAGTCTAGACATGATATTGTGATCACAATTTAATTTTGTACACATATGGAACAGTCCGCGTCAATGCAAAATCAGTTTCTTAACAGTTACGAAGCCAATTATAACAAATCTCTATTTGTTTTAAGAATAATGAAGGCTAAGGCCAGAATTTGCATCCCCAAAAGTTAACAAAGATGCTCCTTCATAACTATAGCTTAATAAACAAAATACACTATTGTTTCATACTGAAGTGGTAAAAATTTGCTCAAAAAGAAAAGAAAAGTTATGTACTTCCTGGGCATCACTTTCAGTTTCCATATATGGTTCCAAGGTTCCATACAACCAAAACAAGACAGAAGAAAACGGTTAAATTCATCGTAAAATAAAAATAAAAGTTAGACTACTGTATACACGTGAAAAGCGTGCACAAACTGCACCTTTCCCAATTGCGGGCTATTAGGCTAAGTCATATGGGCTAGATTGGACTGCTAGATTGGCCAAAAAGTGTTGCAAATTATGAAAAAAGTGTGGGAAAAAAGTTAACACTCAATCTGGCTACTTCTCTCTCCTAGCATTTGCTCGCAGTCCAACTATCAGCGAGATTGAAACGCTGAATAGTGCGGCGCTCAAAAAGTGACACAAACGCTGGATTATTCAGCGTTATGCGAATATTCCAGAGAATAACGCCGAATTGTTAGGCGCTAGGATGGACGTTGTTCCATTCGGCGTTCGACTGAGATGCTGCTCCATCCAGCGCTTGACCCTTTTTTTTTAACTCACGGCTATTTTTTCCAGAATTCCATTTCTACATGTTTGGCAATTTGTTTCAATCGTATTTTGTTTCAGAATTTGGAAATTTATCAAAGTAAATGTAGCCGTTTGAGAATTTGTAATCTTCCATTACATTGCAAAACAAAGTTACAATGTTTTTTGAAGAAACTAAAAAGTACATTGAAATTGAAATCCTACTTCTAAATAACTTAAAACATAAAAAACTACATCGAAAAAAAAATTTTACAACTCATTTTCATGGACATGCATTTTTCGGTAGTTTGAGAGTGAGATGTGAAAACAAATGAAAATGGGGAAGAAGTCCAAATAAGATTAGGCTGCTAGATTCGCCATGCCATAGGGTTTAGTAGGTTGCCCAAGCTGACGTGGATGGCCAATCTAGCAGCTAGATATCTAGCCCATAGGACTTAGCCTTAGAATCTCATATCATAGTCAAATTCAATGTTATGGTTTTCATCAGTGGTGTAAAACATGTCACTATCAGCTTCCTCCTCATCTTGCCTTTGGATGGCTGCTTTTAGTTCTTCATGGCTGATGGTTTTGGGTTGAACGTCAATCCTACCCCAAACAAAAGTATAATGCAGGCACGAAAATAAAGTATACTGCGGGCACGAAACACAATTGTAGCCTTACTTTTTTGTTCCCTGGTCAATAGTAACAACAAACCTTTGGAGCCACAAAAGAAAAATTAAATGAGTCAGAAACCATTGCAATGCGGATGTCGGAATTAGAAAAGATTGAAACACAAGCATAAACGATTCTAGCAAAAAAAAAAAAAAAAAAAAAAAAGAAGAAGCTAGATTGTGAGTAAACCTGCGACACATTCTTATTCATTTTTATTAATGTTCTCCAAGAAAACCTTCTACTTCATCTTGCAGCGACGGAGGTAGGGGTAGCTTACCTAGGCTGTAGCCCCTCCTAAAACCAGGAAAAGCTTATTTGCACCATGGTAAATGCTTTGCAAAATAGAAATAGCCTATGTCAAAATTAGGATAGTCCATTGTAATGCGAAAGAAGAGCAAAACTTGACTTATCTCCAAGAAGATCTAACGGCCAATAATATATGTGTAGCTGTATACTAAGATCTAACGATGCATTCTAGTTTACTGGTAATGATATGAAAGGAAAGTGAGATACGTATCTCGGATATGTAGAGCTATTCCTTCCTAATCTTATTTAACCTAAAAAATATGCTATCTTTTAGGAAGCTAACTACATATAATTAATTTTCGTTGTTTTAATGTAATCAAAAGTCTTAAAACAGGGTATAATTGTCATGCTTGCCGATTGTTGTAAACCAAAGAATAACTTACAAAACCAAAAAAAAAATTGCCGACCTTCGGCTGCTTAGTCAAATCAAAATTATGACTTTTGGCTCGTATATATAATGCAATTCTAGAAATATTTCTAGCCATAAGGCGAACAAATTTGATTCAAAACTTTTGTGCTTCAAGGGAAAGACAATGTGTTGCTCATCTTGCTCACTTTTAGGTATTTTACCGTATTTATTTTGTGATAGTTGAGATGAATGAAATTTTAGGATCCAAGAAAGAAAAAAAATAACCCACCCAAACATAAATTCCTAGTTCCGTTGCTGGTCTTCCGGCTCCAAGGAGATTTTCAATACTTCCAGCAAATTCCTTGTGAGACTCTGTTGCACTTCCATCTGAATCAAATTGAAGATAGAAACAACAATGTAGGACTAGAATATCGCGACAGCAATACTTCGCGAGAGTAATAAACAACTACATTGCGAAGGTGTCGCAAGGAAATAATTTAAATGACGCATCAGATGACGACAGCCAGAACATGAGAAAAGTGTGAAGACTTGGCGAGATTTAGGATTGTCGCGAAGTCTAACACTTACATATTTGCGACGCTTCGCGAAGAATTCCCAAAAATAAAGGACAACTTAGCTGTCATCCACTATGTAATACCCTATATAAAGGGTCGAGTAAGTCTGTTGTAAAGGCTTCTTTTTGAATGGTTAAGCAAGTTATTAGGAGAGAGAAAATTAAGAGTGATTGTAATTTCTTTAGCTCTGTTCTACATTTCTTTGTAAACCTTTCAAGAAAACAATTAATAAAACATATTGTTACTCATCTTCAAATGGATTAATTAAACAAATTCGAGTGAGGGGTGTAGTGTGGGATTTCCTGCAACTACATATGCGCTAGAAACAGGGATTGAAGAAGATTGAAGATCGAAGAGTGCAGTTAAAATCGTTTAAATCAAGAAAATGAGAAAGGAAAATGTTAAACCAGATGAGGTAGAGGAGTTAAGAAACAAGGAATATAATGAAGATATGGAATACAATTCAATTACAAAAGCAATGGTTAATGAATTCCACGAAAATATTAGAGGAAGGATACATAAACGAGATTTTGAAGGAAAGAAGATTATAGATGAGGAGAAGACATCGTCTTTGAAGGAATGGGAAAAACAGAAAATAACGTTCACGGCAGCGAAGTGCCTAGAGAAAGTTTGAATCATACATCTCCACTAGTGATCACGATAAATGCAAGCGAGAAAAAGAAAAGAATCGGCAAAAAGCGGCGGAAGAATGGGCAATAAATAGAACTTTGGTGGATACAGGGAGTTTGGTGAGTATCATGTTTTACCATACCTACAAAAAATTAGGATATAAAGATGAAGAAATGAGTTCCCCAAGGTATTATATCCATGGTTTTGGAAATCTATAACAGTACCTAAAGGAGAGATAAAATTACGAATTTTACTCGGAGAAATTGAAACACAGGTAACATTAAGTGTAGTGGATATGGAATCGCCGTACCACATATTGTTAGGGAGACCTTGGGTACATGCAATTAAGGCGGTAGCGTCAACACTCCATCAGTGCATCAAATTTCCTATGCCGAGTGGAATTGGTGAAATCAGAGGAGATATTGATAAAGGAAGAATATATCATCAAATCGAAGTAAAGCATTATGAAGGGCAAGTGAAGAAGCGAAAAGATCGCAGGAAGATGGTAAAAGCAGCTAAGAAAGAAGAAGAATTTAGAATTTACATGATAAGAGCAAAAGAGGGAAAAGGAATACCTAGCGAAATCATGGGAAAAGGGAGTGAGTTCGCGAAGGAAATGAAAGGACCAACTCCTATGGGAGAACCGAAGTCTAGTTATATCGCTAGTAGAACAAACAAAAGAAGTGAATGTTGGAACCGAGGAGGAGCCTAAAATCTTAAAAATTGGGACTAAAATGGAAGCGGATGAAGAGAGAAGAACTGTTGATTTGCTGCGAGATTACAAAGATATTTTCGTGTGGGATATGGATGAAATGCCTGGTATAGATCCATCAGTGGCTTGCCATAAATTGGAAATTGACAAGAATGTAAAACCATTTAAACAAAGAATTAGAAAGATCGCGACAAAGATATCATCCTCAAATAGAAGAAGAATTGCGAAAATGTTGGACGCAGAATCATTAGACAAGCAAAATATCCCGAATGGATAGCAAATATGGTTATAGTCCCAAAGAAGAAAAAAAAATGAATAAGAATTTGTATAGACTTTACTTGATCTAAACAAAGCTTGTCCTAAAGATAGTTTCCCATTACCGATATTCCACAGTTGGTTGAAGCAAAAATGGCGGAAACGAAAGGATATCATCTCTTGATGGATATAAGGGTTACAATCAAATTCCTCTCGCCGAAGAAGATCAAGAACATACTTGCTTTCTTTGCTCCAAGAGGATTGTACTTGTTATACAAAAATGCCGTTTGGTTTACGAAATGTCGTGCGACATACCAAAGAATGGTGGAAAAGGTGTTCGCGAGATGGATACACAAACATTAGAGGTATATGTAGATGATATGTTAATAAAAAGTAAAAAAGCAAAAGACCACATACAGGATTTGAAAGAAATTTTTGAACAAATGAGGCAATTTAATATCAAAGTAAACCCGAGAAAAATGTACCTTTGGAGTCGCCTCACGAAACTTTTTAGGGTACATTGTATCCAAAGAAGGAATTCAAGTCGACCCGAGAAAAAGTACAAGCAGTTCGCGATATGCCAACACCGGCGACAGTAAAAGATGTTCAAAAGTTAAATGGGTTGTTAGCCTCGCTAGGAGGTTCATCTCGCGATCATCCGACAAATGCAAGCACTTTTTCAATATCCTTAGAAAGGGATCGAAGTTTAAATGGACAGATGAGTGCGAGAAAGCCTTGCAAGGAATAAAGGAACATTTAATGGATATATCAATTTTGCAAAAAGCGAGAAGAAGGAGAAGAATTGTTGATCTATCTAGTGGATGATCGACAAAAATAATTTCCTCTTACGCATGCATTAAGTGTTGTTATGTAAATTCGGTAACCCAAGTGTTTGTTGTTTAAGAAAATAAAAAGTAATTGAAAGCAAAGTAAATAATTTGAGAAATCAATAAGAGTGGACGTATTTTCATCAATGGAATTGGTAGTAGAAAAACCTTGATCCAATTTATTACATTAAAAGATGCATATGTGAATTCTTCTTTAAAGCAAACTTTCAATTTACACTCAAAATTGAAAATCATTAATCTTGGCATTAGTTTATGCAACATTTAAGACAAAACTAATTCATCAATCAAAAGCATATATATTTTCAAAGCGGAGTTCATGTTGTTAAAGAATTCCAAGTGGTGACAAACTTTCCAACTTCTAAAATTAGGTCTACTTCAAAGTCCATTAGGTAGGAGTCCACCAAGCCCACGAGAGTGAAAACCCGTGATGAAGAAATTCAAAGAGGTCAACCGGGTCGGGAAGAGTTGAGAGATGGAATGCTCAAATAAAGTCATGATGACCGATCATGCCCATAGCTTCAAATATTTTCATTCATCCAAAGAAATATAACCCTTAGCAACCCCGCCTCTTCGCCAAAATCAAGACGCAATGATTTACTAACCAACAGCTCATTGAGCTTGCCACTCTATGCAACACTACCTCGCTACAACCGCTTCTTCCACTCTTGGCCAATTTCCTTTGGAAGAGGAACTGAATCATCTATTACCCGCCACTCCCCGTGGGAGAAATGATGGATGTGGAAGAAGAACATGGAGATCAAAAGATTTGTTGTGACATCAAAGCTTAAACCATCACTTGACACCACCAACACAACTCTCCATCCCCGAATAACACCATCCACTACAAAGATGGGAAATATTCTTGTTCTCAGTAGATGGGTCATCAAATGGAGAAGGAAATGGAACTCTAAAACCCTTTCCTTTCATCGAGATCCATATCTCTCTCGATCTTTAGGTCGTTAGGCTCTTCCTTTTCTTCTGCCCCCACAATCACAATGAATAAAAAACCCAACTTAGCTTCGATTTCCTCCACAAACCGTGATGTAGGAAGGGACGATATTGGCACCCAAGACAGATAAGTTATTTTGGCCTTATAACCGATGTAATTTCTATCCAACCGGTGACAACTGACACCATTCTTCCGCTCCTTCGCGCGCTTCACCGCTCCACATAGCTCGCCCGTGAACCGGTCGTTTTGCCTTTTACGCTCCAAATGGATGATTTCTTTCCTTTTGTTCTTCGTGACTCCATTGACCTGCATAAGATACATAATTCACAAGAAAAATAGCAAAGAAAGCATAAACTCTATATAGTAAATACGGCGTATTCTACACCTATCGTATTCCCCCACACTTAGACTTTGCTAGTCCTCGAGCAAATCAAACAAAACAATAAAATACAACAACCCGTGTCGCTCGAGGCTACGCACTTTTAGCATAAATAATAAGCCTTTAAACCCCTAGGTGTCCCTAGTGGACGAAACTCAGGGTTTACTAGAGATATACCCACAAAATCTATTTTTCCAACTTACTAGTTCTCCGAAATGATAGCATCCAACGCGCAAGAAGACATAGAGATTCTTAGTCATAAGAAGTTAGACACATAAATGAACATAATCTCATTCTTAAAAGTTGGGAGAGAAGTAACCATCCCTTCTCGACTAAAATTGCTCCTGTCTTGGAGACTCTCAATCATTTCAAAAGGGGTTTTATGGATATTGCTCTCAATAATAAACAAATTTTTTATGGGTCAACATGTGTCCAGGTTGGAATGAAGAGGGAATTGGTGGGAAGGCTTAACCTCCGTTTTGAAAATCCACATCTTTATATATTTTTGAAAACCCATTTTTCTCGACGATCTCTTCGAAAGGAAATCAACCATTTAACGGCGGTGGGAATATGCTTACCTACTGTGTTCAACGAAGAAGACCACATCCATGAAACGAGGTGTCTTCATCTTCGTCTTCGGTCTTCAACTCTTGATGATAACTCTCGAACTTCGTAGAATCTCGACAATATGATTATTTCCTCTAATTCCTTGTCGCTTGATACTTCATTATAGATATTCCTTCTTCATAGGCTTTATTGAAAGAATACAAAACTAAAAACAAACTATACAAACCCAATTTTTTTTTTTTTTTTTTTTTTCTTTTCTTTTTTTTCTTTTTCTTTTTCCTCATTGTTTTTTTTCTTTTCTTCTTTTTTTTTTTTTTTTTTATTTTCGTTTTTTTTTTTTTCTTTTTTTTTTTCATTTTTTTTTTTTTTTTTTCATTGAATAACAAATAAAAATAAAATAAAACAAAACATTTTTCTTGTCTTTTTCTCTTGTCTTTTTTTTTTTTTTTTTTTTTTTTTGAGACAAGAGAAAGTAAAATACAAATAAAATAAAAAATAAAAAAAATGTAAGTACAATGCCATGGTGTAAGTACTTTACCGCTTGAATCTTCACAACTTATATGTCTTGATATCATAACTTCTAATTCTCATCCTTAATAATTTCCGCTCTTGTATTTAGTCTCCAACTTATAAAATTATGCCCTCGCTTTGTTGCTTTACTCAAATCAAATCGCCCATTTTATACCATTGTTTGTAAACCCTTTCAACTTTCCTTCGAATTTGTGATGCTCCTCTTGTTGATGATGATGGTGTTTCTAAACCTTGGTGAGAGAGATATATGGTGCTAACTCTCACAAGTGGAATGTGTTAGCATTTACCAACATGGTTGATAAAAATAGCACTCAAGAGATCAAAATAGTTTCATGGTGGAAATTGGGAGCCTTTCTGTATTATACGGTGACACACACTTTTAGACAGTACAAAGAATTGAAGGTCGCACATTATGTAACATGGGTAGTCTCCACTATAGGGGATCACTATTCTAATACCGGCCACTGGATGGTTAAATCCAACTTTAACTCTCATACAATTAAGAAACCCGATCATGTTCTCTGTCATCTCTAAGTTCGACTATTGTGATATTCTCATGTAATCTTAGCAACATGTATACTATGTGATTCTAAAGAACTTGTTGATCTATCTAGCGACAACCTCGCATGCATTAAGTGCGGTGTTACCGTGAGTGGACGCGGGAGTAGAAAAACCAATTTATTACATCAAAAACTTTCAATGCTGCAGAAAAGGAATTACTCAAAATTGAAAAATTAATCTTGGCATTAGTTTATGCAACATTTAAGCTTCGTATATATTTTCAAGCGCATGTTGTTAAGGTGGTGACAAAAGTACCGATAGAATCAGTGATGAAGAATTCAAAGAGGTCGGGAAGAGTTGAGAGATGGAATGCTCAAATAAGTCATTGCAAACTCAAATATGAAATACTATCTTCAAAATCACAAACCTGTCGCAGACTTTCTAGCAATTTCCTTTGGAAGAGGATGAATCAGGGAGAAATGATGGATGTGGAAGAAGAACATGGAGATCCAAAAGATTTGTTGACAACCGAATAGATGGGAAATATTAGTAGATGGGTCATCAAATGGAGAAGGAAATGGAATAGGAATTGTTGTGATATCGCCAGAGGGCAATAAAATAGCTCTTTCTTTCAGATTGGAGTTTGCATCAACAAATAATGAAACAGAATATGAAGCTATAATACATGCTTTGCGATTTGCAATAGAAATGAAGTCGGAGAATGTGAGGATTACTAGTGATTCACAATTGGCAATTCGCCAGATAAAAGAAGAATATGCCATAAACGAATTGTCTTTGCAAAAATATAAGAAACTTGTTGACGAGTTGTCGATGCGAGATACCAAGAATAAAGTGGAGACATATATCAAGGAGAAATAATAGGCTCACGACGCTTTTGCCTTTATATCAAGTATGATGACAGATCCGATTGCGAGAAACATTAAAATACAAACACTTTTGATGCCATCAATTGACAAAGAAGAAGAACAAGAAACCGATGTAATGGTAGTAGAAGATGGAACACAAACACTTTGCGAAGAAGATTGGAGAGCAGAAATTCATGCATATTTGATGACAGGAGAAACACCAAGAAATAGATTAGAGACACACAAATTAAAAAGCCGTGCAACAAATTATGAATTAAGAGATGGAGTGCTATACCGACGATCTTTTAACGGGCCTTCACTTAGATGCTTAACAAGAAAGGAAGGGGAAATCATATTGAAGATGTTGCATAGTGGGGATGCTGGTAATCATAGCGGTGGAAGATCTTTAGCACATAAAGCAAAAATGCAGGGCTATTATTGGCCATATATGCATGAGGACGCGAAACAAGTGTCAAGGCGTTGCGAGGATTGCCAAAGGCATGGAAAGAAAATACATGCACCAGGAGCTCCGTTAAGTTCTTCAACAAGTGTCTGGCCATTTGGAAAATGGGGTTTAGACATTGTAGGACCATTTTTACCAGGAACGGGACAGAGAAGATATTTAATCGTCGCTACAGATTATTTCACAAAATGGGCAGAGGTGAAAGCGGTACAACATATTCGCGATAAGGATGTTTTTACTTTCATATTTGAGAACATTATATGCGAGATTTGGGATTCCAAGACACAGTTGGTATCCGACAATGGGAAGCAGTTTGAAGGACAAAATATAGAATTGCTTTGCTTAATGCATTTCGAGATATGATGTGGGAAATCAACTCCTCTATACCCGCAGGGCTAATGGCCAGGCATAAGCGACAAATAAAACAATCGCAGACATATTGAAGAAGAAGTTAGAAGGATACCATAAAGGATGGTGCGAACAAGTACCCAATGCGGTATGGGCTTATAATACAACTAGAAGATAAGCTACAGGCATGTCCCCTTTTTGTTTAACATATGGAGTTGAAGCTGTACTCCCGACAGAAGTTAAGATTCCAACTACAAAGAAAGAAGCTTGGGAGAAAAATCTCAGTGCGGGTAACATTTTAATCAAGTTAGATGAATTAGAAGAGAAAAGAGAGAGAGCACTACAACATATGGAGAATTATCAGGCGAAGATTGGCCGAGAATATAACAAGCGTGTCAAGATACGTGAATTTCAGCCGAGTGACTTGGTGCTACGAGAAACACCTATATATCAAACAGAAAATGGTGGCAAGTCGGCAAGAAAATGGGATGGACCTTATATCATCAAGGAGATAGTTGGTACGGGGCATATAGATTGATGGATCCCGAAGGCAAAGATGTAGGACAAAAATTAAATAGGCCATGGAATAGGTTATATCTTAAGAAATATTACCCATAGAAGATGGGAGAAATGGAATGAGCCTGTGATGTAATGATTTTGCGACAAATAGATTTCGAGATTGAAGAAAATAAAGCAAGATTGTGCGAATATTTCGCAAACAATGCATAATAACAAAAATGAATGAGTGAGTGAATGGGACGAAATTTTATGGCGTACACCCTAGTTCGCGAATAATATTTCGCAAGAGGCAAATGTAAGACCTAAAGTACGTCATATAAGGGGGTATCTCTTAACATGGCTCAGGGGGAAGGTTACACCGCTCCTGAAGCCTGGGTCATGGAAATTTGGGGCCCATGAAAGCCTATCCGGGGGAGATACCTTGGATTTCCAACTATATATATAAGGTTATACCCTGGTTGGACGCCCGAGGGTCTCTTCCAAGGAGTCAGTGTATGCTCAAGGCGCCGGGGTACACGGTTGAGCCAAGAGTGCCTGGGGCATTTGAAGTGTCTCGGCCATTCTTGGCAAGTCTTGGTATATGCTGCACTCGGCCCGAAGAAAACTCCACTTAGGGTGCAGTCTCGTAACCATAAACCATATAGGTATAAGGGATAAGAGGCTGCGAAAACAACTGGTTGTTGTTAAGACCGGATGGGAGGAGCTAGTCTTGTATGGACGATGTACGCCTCCTTGAAGGGGCAACCAGGGAGAAGATAAGGGCGGCACCCTCCATTAGGGAGCTGATAAGTGTCAAAAGACGCAAATGTCATAAGACTTTATTTTCGCAAGGAAATTTAGACTTGTCATATTTGTGCAATGATCCTGAAGAGGCAAAAATACTAACATGAAGGTGAGGCGAGATCAATGGGTTTTTTCATGAAAATGAAACAACGTCCTGCGATTTCGTCGCAAAGCCGACAATGTCATGTGATTTTATGTTCGCAAGAATATTTAAACCTATTATATTGTCGCAAGTACAATATCATGCAGAGGCAAAAATACTTGCGCAATGATAAGGCAAGGTCAATGGGTCATTACATGAAAATGTAAAGACGTCCTGCGATCTTGTCGCGATGAGGGATGGCAAAGTAAGACCTTTAACTAGGAAGGCAAAATAAGACCATACAATTAATGGTAAGACAAGATCAATAGGTTTCTTCATTATGAAGAAATCCTGCGATCTTGTCGCAATAATATATTTCAACAAAAATAAAGGTAAACAAACATGCTTGCGAGATTATAATTGCGAGGCAAGATATATAGAGAAAGTAATAAGAGATTAATCATCGTGAATTTGTCCTCCAAATCAAAAGAAGTACTTCACCAGAAATTCAAAAGCATCCTATGCAAAATGTCATCCAATTAAGGGAGTTTAAATAAAAATTACAGAGAGAATTCAATTTTCCACATCAACTCTCTCGACAACAGGAGATGCTACTGGTTCTTCAACAATTTTATCAACCTCTTTTTCGCCAGTTGGACGATTTTCATCAGAAGTTCCTTCGTTTGGATCCTTACTGAAAATTTCATCAATAGCGACTTCTTCGCAGCTTTGATAATCATAATCACTTTGTCGGGGAATTGGGAACTTCATCATCACTCACTTCCGGAGGTGCAACAGATACGGGATCAAGAGATTTAGACAAAAAACACTATTCACAAGAACTTGACTTTAAGATGAAGTTGACGAAGGAGCGCTTTCTGCTGGTTTTTACTCTCTATATCTTTGTAGCCGCACATATAGTTGAATCTTCTTTCTGCTCTGTCACGAGAATGCATAAGGGAAGTAGTAAGCATTTTATTCTCCTTGCGAATTTTTGAGTGGTCAGACTTCAAAGCAGTAAGGGAAGAATGAAGATTTTTCTCAGACTCTGCGAAACAAAGAATAAAAGCAAAAAATATTATAACAAACAAAAAGTATGAAGCACCGATAAATGAAGAATAGATGAGGCAGCCAACTGTTATGACTACCTTCCTTTTGCGAAATAAGGTGCTGGGTTAACGCCGAACAACTATTTTCCAGTTGGTCCATGGCGATATCAAAGTTATCTCCAACTAATCCTTTCAAACGAGCTCGCAGATTTTTCTCGTTAGAGATAAGTGTGGCATTTTCTTTCGCGAGGGAAGAATTGGATTTCTCCAATTGGGAACATTGATCCTTGAGTTGGTTTGCTTTTACACTTAAAGTTATTCTACCTTGAATAAGTTTATCTTTCTCGATAGTAACTTCTTCAAGATTATTTCTCAGCGAGCGAAGAGATTGTTCTTGCTCTTTACACAATTTTTGACAAATATCATACTGCTGCGAGTAAACTGACACCTTGTTTAATAAAGTTCGCTTCTCTTGAGAAAGAATTCCATTCTCATCTGATAAAGTTTCCAACTCTAAATTAGCTTTAGTCAAAGAATACGAGAGGCGAGATAAGTCATTACTTAACAAGTCGTGTTTCTGAGCTAAATCAGCATTTTCCTTAGAGAGATTATTTATTTGGTCAACAGCATATGAATGAAGATTATCTAATTGGTTATATTGCTCCACCCAAGAATCTTTATCAGCTCGAACTTCTTCAACAGTAGATTCCAACTGATATATATCCATTTTTCGTTTCTGGTTTAAAGCTTGAAGGGTGAACAAGGACTTGAGTCTTCAAATTCAAAAAAAAAAAAAAAAAAAAAAAAAAGAGGCAAAATGTACCTTTTAAATCTTCATTCTTCTTGCGAAGATTGTCGCAAACCAGTGAAATGTTGAGAAGATTGTTCTTTAAGATCTTAACTTCTTGCTCCAAAGATGTTTGCGACAACGTGTCGAGCCAAAGTATTTATTCAAGGATTCAAAAACACAAGACTTGATAGGATCAGTGGAGGTTTTCTTGACATCGTTCATGGTGTTTGATAAAACTTTAAAAGCCACATCTATCCCTTCTAAGTTTTCTTTGGTAAGAGGGGTAGACTCAGAAGAGGAGGAAGGAAAAGCTGAGTCATTCTTGATCATAAGAATGCCAGTTGAAGAAGTCTGATAAACAGGTGAAGGAGAAAGAGAAGTATTAAGAGAAAGAGTGGAGAGGGGTACATTTTGAAGAATTTCATTCACAGAAAACTCAGGAATTGATTTATCCTGCGAGGATATCGCAGAAGAGGATGGATTATCTTGAAGAGAAGGGGTTGGTTTCTCTTGCGAGGCAATCGCTGGAAGAGATGAATCGCTTTGCGAAGGCACAACAGGAGAAGAAATAAGATTGAACCCAGGAAAGGAAACAGAAGGTGCGACAGGCTTAGAGTGGCGATGCCTCTTGGGAGATCTACCTTCATTTTTGCCATCCTGCGAATTACAAGTTAAATAAGAAACAGAGGCAACAATATTGTTATTAAAAGGGTAAATGTTTCTTAAATACCTTGCCACTCGCAGGATGCCTTTTAGAAGCAAAGGATTTCAATTTTGAACCTGAAGAAATATTAGGGTTCTTAACGGTGAATTTGGAGCTGGGTTTGTCTTGGCTGAAATAAAAATGGTGGGAGAAACATTAAAAGAAGAGCAATATTCAAATAAAAGACTACAATAAAAGAGATCAATCATGAAGTAATCAAAATTGGTAAAATCAACAGACCTTGATGCCATAGAAACAAAGAGCGAGAAGAATTAAAGCGAAGAAGACAATGAAGGAAAACGACAGAGAAAAATTGCAGACAATAAAGAAGATGAAGTAAAAGAAGAGAATTTTCAAAGGGAATTCTTCTTTAAATAGACAAGAGAAGGGTAACCGGACGAACCGGTAAAAAATAAAATCTTAGATACGTGTAAACAGTCATTCCTAAATTCACGGAATCTTGTCGGTAAAAGAAAAACGAACAGAAATTAAACGGTGGCGACATATCGAAACATTAGTTCTCATGATATTCTCTACTTCGTAGAGAATACATGAGAAGAGGCAAGATGTAGGACCAGAATATCGCGACAGCAATACTTCGCGAGAGTAATAAACAACTACATTGCGAAGGTGTCGCAAGGAAATAATTTAAATGACGCATCAGATGACGACAGCCAGAACATGAGAAAAGTGTGAAGACTTGGCGAGATTTAGGAGTGTCGCGAAGTCTAACACTTACATATTTGCGACGCTTCGCGAAGAATTCCCGAAAATAAAGGACAACTTAGCTGTCATCCACTATGTAATACCCTATATAAAGGGTCGAGTAAGTCTGTTGTAAAGGCTTCTTTTTGAATGGTTAAGCAAGTTATTAGGAGAGAGAAAATTAAGAGTGATTGTAATTTCTTTAGCTCTGTTCTACATTTCTTTGTAAACCTTTCAAGAAAACAATTAATAAAACATATTGTTACTCATCTTCAAATGGATTAATTAAACAAATTCGAGTGAGGGGTGTAGTGTGGGATTTCCTGCAACTACAAACAATAAAAGTCCATGTCTATTTCCTCTAAAACAAGTGCAACCAAGACAATTAATTGAACTTAATTGTTCACAAATAAATTTGAACTTACAAGAATGGTATGCAAACAGGAAGACAAATTAAGCAAACTCATTTTCCGTGTGCAGATTAGAACGAGTAGCACTAGCTAGATAGGTAGTCAACTCTTCATTTAAATAAGACCCATCCTAATTAGATGCCTGCAAAAATACCACATTATAACCATATATCTACATTCAAGGGTGAAGTATATTACTAGGATAGCTCTGCGGCAAGTTTAAACCTTGAGAAAAATTTCTTGAGCTCAAGGTATTATTGAGCCGGGGTCACAAGCGCTCAAAGGACCTTGGAAGTTCGACATCAACTTGGCATGATCAAGTATAACATTCTTGTGGATGTGCTGACAACATTCACTTCAGTTGGGTATTGATCCCCTAATAAAAGAATACTTGTTGACAAGTAGATCATCCCCAGCGATCTGCACTTGTTATCCGACCTCAATGGTCTACTTAGCCACGAAAGACTAGACATTTTCCAAACAGTCTCCAGGTATTTTTTGTGAACCATCATTGTTCTGTAGAAAAGACAGTGTCAATTTCACTTCATCTCTAAGAAAGGTAAGAGGCACAAACATGCCAATATAGGTCTTAGTTAATCAATAAACAAATATTAAGGAACCGGCACTAAAAAAAATTCAATACACAACGGGTTGGTAAGGAAGTTTGTTTTTAGCATTCTCACGTGAGACTAAGAGGGTGTTTGGCAATACAAGCAAAACCTTCATTCCTTGTAGTAACCTCCTTTACTTTTGGGAAGTCAATTTAGGATGAGTTTGTACGACAAACTACAGACTCATAAGTGATAAAGACTACGCAACAAGGCAAATATAACAGAATTTGTAGTTAAACAGTGCTCTTACCTTTTGTTTTTTGATAATATATGCCGCAAAAAATGAACCCAGTTACAAAAACGACTACCTGGAGCAAGAGTTACTTCTTTTCTAAGCAATAGAGTGACTCTACAGAATGCAAGTTCACCTCAAGTTTTGTGTTTACTATTTTACTTTTATTGATTAGATAAATCATGACTCAATATAGCAAGTATTACCTCAAAAAATTCTCCAGTTTATCGTCTTACCCTCTTTCAAGCAACCTCATTAAGAATCCAAACTCCATCTGAAACATAAACATAAATCAAGTTCATCAATATCGGGTTAATCAAATCTGAGAGAAAACTCTCAGAGTAATTTTGTCAAACAGGTTATAAGCGATTGTAAATATATATAGATATGGAATGTCGGAAAACTAACTTTAAGTGGAACCCAATTGTCGGTAGAGAAAAGCATATATAGCCAGAGCCCTAATTTCCAATTTACAGTATCAATTAACGATCTCTCTAAGGCTACGAAGTCCAGCATCATAACCTGGATTTTGGAGATTTAAGTGCATCAGTTCCCCGTAATTCTATCAGTTCTTCTATAAGTAGTTTCAGAAAATTTACACATCGATGATGTCCTTTCTAGGTGACGAAATTGCAAAATATGCAAAAGGAACAAGAATGATCGAACGCCATTGCATCAACAATGGTCAACTGTTCCTCCTCCAGCAATGTAAAAAAAAATAAACAAGGAAATCAACTATTGCGCCTAATTGTAATGTGAAATTACTCAAATCAAATTGAAATACAAGAATGGGAAGAAAGCACAATGGTCAATCTTGCTTTAATATCATTGTAGGAGCAGAATATCGCGACATCAATACTTCACGAGATTAATAAACGACTACATTGCGAAGGCGTCGCAGGGAAGTGATTTAAATGACGCATTGGATGACGACAGTCAAAACATGAGAAAAGAATGAAGACTTGGCGAGATTTAGGAATGTCGCAAGGAAAAACGTTTATAACACTCGCGACACTTCGCGAGTTATTCCCGAAAATAAAGGACAGCTTAGCTGTCATCCACTATGTATTACCCTATATAAAGGGTTGAATTAGCCTGCTGAAAGGAGAGTTCTTTTAGAATTGTTAAGCAAGTCATTAGGAGAGAGAAAATTTAGAGTGATTGTAATTTCTTTAGCTCTGTTCTATCTATCCTTGTAAACATTTCAAGAAGATTATCAATAAAAATATATAATTACTTATCTTCAAATGGATTAGTAAAGTAAATTCTTGTGAGGGGTGTATTGTGGGATTTCCTGCAACTACATATGCGCTAGAAACAGGGAGAGAGTAGAAGATCAACCTTGTGAATTGAAAGAATCAGGAGTAATAAGAAAGAAATTTCGAATAATTCTCAACAATTTACTAAAATTGAGAAATGGCTAGAAGAAGGAATGCATCAGAACAACCAACGATTGTAAGGAGAAGTGGGAGATTAGCTGGAGAAAGGAGAAATGAAGTAGGTGAACCATTAAGGATAAATGCAAGAGATAGAGAAGAAGGTCAAATTCAACCACTAATATAACCACCAATTCAACCACCAATTCAGCCAGCACTGAATAGAGTAATAGATTATGATAGAGTGAGCGTGCATACATGGAGATCAGATTCTATGGAAGAAAGAGAAGAAATGCAACAATTGATGAATAATGGACAAGAGGAGAGAAATCGAGAAGAAATGGGAGAAACAACTCATAGAAATGAAGAAATCGCAGCATTAGAAACGTTGAGACAAACAATACATGAAGAAAGGCGTCTAGAAGCAGAAGAACGCGCAAATTTAACAAGGCAAAACCACGAATTAAGGATGGAAAATAGGAGGCTGCAAAATAGAAGATCGAGAAGTAATAACAGATCAAGAATCTTCGCAGAAACATTACCTGCAGGAAACGTTAATGAAGAAAATTTGGAAAGGGAAGTAAGTTTTGGCGAAGGAGGTCGTGAAGGAAGAGAAGTAATAGAAGATCGTTATATTCCACGTCCTGAAGATCTACAGAATGGTCAAAATGACGGAAATCAAGAAAATAGGCAGCGTCAAGGGCAGAATGATCCAATTAATGAAGAAAATCAGGGAGAAGGAAGAAGAATATTGCTTGGGAGAGAAACACGAAGGAAACAAAAGGAAATTAAAGATGACATTGAAAAACATTATATTGAACAAACGCGTTTAGCTCGCGAGAGGGAAAGATTGAGAGCAGAAATGGAAGAACAAGAATTAGAGGAAGCAATTCGGCAGAACAATCATGACAATCGAGAAACAAGGCGCGAGCAAAATCGCAACAACGGAAATATTAATGAAGAGTATGAAAGAATACAAAGGAGAGTTGATAGACAACCAAGAAGAGAAAATGATAGATACAATGGTGTGCACATTCGCGAACGAGATGAAGGAGAAAGTCGCAGAGAAAGAAGAGAAGAGAATGTTGAACAAGAAAATCAAGATAGACGTGAACGCAGAAGAAGAGAAACAGAGCTAAAAAGACCAATGAATCCGAACACTGAGGTAAATGAACAAATTTTAAGAGAGTTGGCGGAGATGAGAGGAATGTTTAATAGTAGAGGAGGTGGAGGAAGAAGACAATTGGATGAGGCAATTGAAGAAGCTGCAAAAACCCCCTTCACTTTAGAGGTGCAGTTAGGTGGGATACCCCCAAAATGCAATTTACCTGCATTAACCAGCATTTTTGATGGAACAACTTGCGCAATACAACACATCAAAGCGTATGTAAGATGTATGTTACAATGGGAAAGTCATGACGCTATATTGTGCAAATATTTCGCATCAAGTTTAACAGGAGAAGCACTGAAGTGGTTTGAAGGTTTACCAAGAAACACCATCACGTCATTCAACCATCTACAAGCTATATTCTTAGGGGCATACATAAGTAACAACTCCTCGCGACCAGGAATTGAAGATGTATTTGGGCTAAAACAAAGGGTTGGCGAAAGTTTAAGACACCTAACTGTGAGATGGAAGACGATGTGTAGCGAGATGGCTGGAAGAGTAGATGAAAGATATCTCATTTTATCATTTATAAACGCTATGTTCGCAACCAATCTGCTATATATTCAAATTTTTAGAGTCAAGAATACAATCACGATGACGGAGCTGCGAGAATTGCAAGAGGAATATATTGCTTTGGAAGAAAGGCAAAATGAGGTGGAGTCGTACCCGATTGCGAATACAAGTTCAAATGCTGCGAATGCAAGTTTGTTACCTAGGTTAATACACACAGTGGCGAGTACCTCGCAAGGGCAACAAGAGAGAGTGATAGATGATGGACAGCCAAAGTTAGTAGCCATGGGAAGCCGAGATCAAGAAGAGTTTGAAAGAGAAAGAAATTACTACAACCGTGGCGGCAATAACAAAATTCAGAGACTTGATCACTCGCAAGAAACCTATGGAAGTCAAAAACAGAATTATCATGGAGGGCAGCGACGTCATAGAGTAGTATGGGAAGAAATCAAGATGCCACCACTGAATACTAGTGTGGAAAAAATCTGGGAAGCTATACTCCTGATGGAAAACATACCTGCACCATGGAACATGGGGAATGAACCACCACCAAGTGATAGAAGTCATGAATTCTGCTCTTACCACCGTTTTCATGGACATCTGACAAATGATTGCAGAAATATAAAAAGAATCATCCTTAGAATGATTGATCAAGGGAAGCTGAATCACTTTCTAAAAAGTGAAGAGAAAGTTCAACAATTGCCACCACCACCATCAAAGGGGAAAGAAACGTTCGTAATAGAAGTTGGGGCGAAAGCTAAAAATTTATTTTGTAACTCCATTGTTCACTTATATCGCACAATTGAAGATTTTCATGATAATATACTCAGTAGGGTTTTTGTGAGGGATAGTGATAATAAAGAAGTGATGAACATTACGAAGACGTCGCAGTTAAAAGAATGGCAAATGCAGATTATTTCTTTCAACGCAGAAGAGATTCCTGAAGGCAAAGAGACGCACGACAACCCATTGGTTGTAAAATTGGAAATTAATCCAAAACCAGTAGATGGCGAAGACGACGAAGCAGAGAATTGCTGGGCGATCAATAGAATATTGATTGATACTGGAAGCTCAGTAAACATCCTCTTTTACCATACTTACAAGACTATGGGGGGAAAGGATGCAGAATTGATATCTTCAACATACAAGATATATGGTTTCAATGGCACAACAAACAAGCCTAAAGGACAAGTTCGCATGAGAATACCCCTGCAAGGATTATCTACTGATATTCTGTTCTGTGTGGTCGATGTGGAATCCCCTTATAATGCATTGATTGGAAGACCATGGTTGCATGACATTCTGGGTGTAGAGTCAACATATCATCAGTGTATAAAATTTCCTCATCCTAGTGGGGTTGGAATTATAAAAGGAGATTGGACGGAAGGACAAAAATGTTATGAGATCGATGTGGAGAGCTGCGAAGAGAGAGCTGAGAAAAGAAAGGGTTGGAAGCAACATGCAAAAGATGAGAAAAGAAGAGAAAGATTAATGGTGGATGCCATTGATGTAAGAGGAGAAGATACATTGCGAAACAAGTGCATGCAAACAGTTGGAAATTATGATGGAAAGGAATCATTAAGAGATTTGAATGGTGTAGAGGCAGAGAGTAGCAAGAGCAAAAAGTGTAAGAAGTGAATAATCATCAAAAGGCAACAACAAAAGATTGTTCAGAGTAAGAGGAAGAAACAATAATTGAAGAAGAAATATGCGAGGATCTCGCCATTAATAATTTATGACAATTTGATTGAAGAATTGAAAAACAAAAATGATTAAACAATGTAAGATTGTGCGATAGTTTCGCAAACAAAATGAATGATTGAATGAATTAACAAAAATGAAAGAGTGAGTGAATGGGATGAACCTTTATGGCGTACACCCTAGTTCGCGAATGACATTTCGCAAGAGGCAAATGTAAGACCTAAAGTGCGTCATATAAGGGGGCATCTCTTGACATGGCTCAGTGAAAAGGTTACACCTCTCCTGGAACTGAGTCATGAAGATTTGGGGCCCATGAAAGCCTATCCGGGGGAGGTACCTTGGATTTCCAACTATATATATATGGTTATACCCTGGTTGGACGCCCGAGGATCTCTTCCAAGGAGTCAGTGTATGCTCAAGGCGCCGGGGTACACGGTTGAGCCAAGAGTGCCTGGGGCATTTGAAGTGTCTCGGCCATTCTTGGCAAGTCTTGGTATATCGTTGCACTCGGCCCAAAGAAAACTCCACTTAGGGTGCAGTCTCGTAACCATAAACCATATATGTATAAGGGATAAGAGGCTGCGAAAACAACTGGTTGTTGTTAAGACCGGATGGGAGGAGCTAGTCTTGTATGGCCGATGTACGCCTCCTTGAAGGGGCAACCAGGGAGAAGATAAGGGCGGCACCCTCCATTAGGGAGCTGATAAGTGTCAAAAGACGCAAATGTCATGAGACTTTATTTTCGCAAGGAAATTTAGGCTTGTCATATTTGTGCAATGATCCTGTAGAGGCAATAATACTGACGCAAGGATAAGGCGAGATCAATGGGTTTTTGCATGAAAATGCAAAAACGTCCTGCGATTTCGTCGTAAAGACGGCAATGTCATGGGATTTTACACTCGCAAGAGTATTTAAGCCTGTCATATTGTCGCAGATAAAATATCCTGCAGAGGCAAAAATACTTATCAAATGATAAGACAAGGTCAATGGGTCATTACATGAAAATGTAAGGACGTCCTGCGATCTTGTCGCAACGAGGGGTGGCGAAATAAGACCTTTAATTAGGAAGGCAAAATAAGACCACACAAAAATGGTAAGGCAAGATCAATGGATTTCTTCATTTGTGAAAACATTCTGCGATCTTGTCGCAATAACGAACTTCAACATAACTAAAGATATAGACATACACAAAATTGAGGAAGCAAATATGCTTGCGAGAACGATCACAAGTTACAAAAATAATAAAAGCCAAAGTCAGAAATTTCATTACTCAGGGATAATTGATCAAATCTCTCATTTGAAAATGAATTACAGAGGCAAGTATGGGAATGAATATGATAAAGTTTTGTTATTCATTTCCACATGAGGGATTTATGTATTCATAATGCTGGTTAGTTGAATTATAAAAGAGAATGGTGTTTATGGGTGAAAACTACTCCTGCAGAATTTGGTAATTTGGGGTGTGGATGAGGAATGAATTTAAACCTTTAAACAAATGCACTGCGCGGTGAGTGCTTGTAGATTCGAGAGATCAATCTGTGCAAGTCCGGCCTAAACCAAGAAATGGCCGTTCCAGACTTGTTTCGGTCACAAAGTGAAGGAGATGGGGTTGATCTTAGGGAGGAAGCGAAGAAGGTGTTGAGATTGTGAAGGTGTTGGCTTGCTTATGACTTGGAACGAGAAAGATGAGCAGGCTTGCGGTTGATGCAAGCGAGGCTCTGGGTGTTTGAATACGATTTTTGTATTAACACTTGATTTTCTGTCTCGTCTGAACTTGTGTTGTTGTTGTGTGAAATAGGGCGGAGAACCTATTTATACAAGTCATTGAGCCTTATTCACGTCTCTCGTGGGAAGTGGAGGAAGTGGAATGATGGAGTAGTGGAGTTGTGCGTTGGTGATACACGACCGTCTTGCCCACTTCTCCTGTTCATCTCTAACCGTCCATGACTTCCTGACACGTTCTTGTGATGGCGCGTTGCACGCTGCACGCTGTAAACCGCCAGACCAATACCCCAGTATGTATCCCCCCAGTTTGTGACATGATTGATGTATGGAATGTGTGGATCGTGGATCCACGAAAGATAGCATGTAATGCTGAATTGAATAACTGTGTTATTCAGGAAGTCGATACTTGTGAAGTATCGTGTGTATTTTATGCAGGTACTGCATTACGGTGTGGTAAAGTGATGGGTAATGACTCCTCACTAACCAAATAACTCCTGACCAGGGTTGTATAACCAAGCTGGTGAAGTTGAACGGATGAGATGATGTTTGAGGCACTCATCTGCGACCGTTAATGAATACTAGGGTTTTTGAAGAGGTGCGCAAGCATCACTCTTCAGCTTGGTCGAAACCAAGCATGGGAAGGATTTTGGAGAGGACCGACCATACATGCGTGTTGACAGCATGATGGTGTAGGCGCCTGTATTCCGTTCCCTCATGAAAGCGCGATCTGGGGCCACTCAATTTGACCAGCAAAGAGGAGTGGTTGAGATCGGTTTGCGGCAAATCTCTTACCGCAAAGGAATTGGTAACCGCGTGATATTCCCGCACACGTTCCAAGACAACCGTCCTTGGTCGGTCTTGGTCGGTCACTCTAGCGTGTAGGTGGTAGGCTGGTGTTCACGCCCATGTCTCACCGTCCCATGAAAACGTGATCTAAGCCACTCAATTCGTCCGGTGAAGTTGAGTGGTCAAGATTAGTTTGCAATGCGGGAGGTGTAACCACACAAGTTTGACGGGCGTTTTGGGGTTAACCGGGCATGATATGCCTTGGCCGACCGCATGAGGAGGTAGATGGGCCCACGGTGGTCATGCTTTGGTATAACCGGACCTGCTTAATCTAATCTGTGACCCTCCATTCTTGCGCGGAGAAGACGGACGCGCGTGATGGCTTGAACCCTAATTTTGGCTTTCAAAGCCGTGCGACCATGCTCTTTTAGGCGGACGAATTTGTTGTAACCAATCATGGTTGGTTTTGACCGATTGGTCAAGTGTGTAGGCGGTCACATGGTGATTGTGTCGACATGCTCCGGGCCCTTTGAGTCTACATCTACACCCTCCATCTATACCTGCGAAGATGGATGGTTGAGACCGTTTTGCGGCACATGTAGTATGCCGCAAACCCTAATTTAGGTTTTTTCCGTCCATAATGCTTGGTATGGACGATTTCTTGGCAAGCGAAGGCCAATGGTCGACCATGCGGGGTCGGCTGTGTGTATTCCATACACGCTTGGGGTGATGGAATTGATCCGGGGTCATCCAATCATGCTTGTGGAGTTGGATGACTGCGATCGAATCATATCCGGACTGATATGGTCAGTGTCGGATGCTCAATCGGGCTAGTATAACACACCGAGAGGGCTCAATCGGGCTAGTATAACACACCGAGAGGGCTCGGGCTAGTATAACACACCGAGAATCAACCATGTACGGGTATTTCGTACATGGTTTCATTATAGTGCTTGGAGGTTCGTGTTACTCTGTAAGAGTAACACTCGGTCGTCATGCCACACCGATAATGAGTCTTTGGAAATACAAGGCTGATATGAAATTCACAGAAGGGATTGTTGCTACATGCTCCAACCTGGAGGAATTTCGTGTATTCACGAGAATGGGATTGTTGCTACATGCTCCATTCTTGGTGAATTAAGTGAGGAGTATCCAACACTTTATAAATGGCTTTATCTTTTACAAGATGTCGGCGCATGAGTTTTCCGGTTATTTACAAATTTAACCTTAAACGAAAATCCACCATCAACATTAAGTCCCCCGCCTAGCACATAATGGTTACACTATTGTGTGGTAGGCATGAGATGGTGACATACGAAATGACCAAGCTAGAGTGAATACATATTTACTCTGGATAGTTTCACATTGTCAGGCGTTTCCCTGGAACTGGTTGGTCTTGATTAAGGATGCGAAGGAAGCAGGACTTGATCCGGTGAGTCGCTTTGGTTCCTCTTGTACATGTATGAGCTCGACCGCCCCTTCAGGTGTACTTCCTTAGTTATACACGGCTTTCCTCAGGTATATTTGATAAGCCTCGTCGATTGCTATCCCGAATTAGTAGCCTTCATAGGTGGTAAGTAGAGACTTCTCTTCCTTCTGGGATTCTGTCGACTTGTGAGATTATAAAGAATCATCTCAACGTGGTCGTTTATTCTATATCCCAGGTATCTCAGGTACTGCTCTAATTTTCTGATTAACTGATCAATTGACTTTTTTTTTTTTTTTTTTTTTGCGTGTGCATAACCTCCTCTCCTTTGTAGTTTGTCATGGAAGTGGTGGACAATCATTCTGCTGCTTCCCCAGAAAGAAGTTTTGAAGTTGACAAGCCCGAAAGCCATGCACACGAAGAAGTAATGGCTAAGATCGATCTCCCACTTCGCTAAGTCGGCCGCGCTATACAGGGGATGCCTATCTCATATCTTCGCATTGTCAGAGGACGTATTTGTGCACTTTCAGCTGCAATTGACATGGAGGAACGGTGGAGGCGCGAGGAAACGTTGCAGACGCTAGTAAGCGCAAGGGCGGAGAGATTTGCAGCGCGGTTGAAGAGGCGGAGAGTCGAGCATAAACGACCACCGAATGAAGACAAGTGTGATTACCCGATCCAGGACGGCGTGATAATCCTTGATTCGTCGATACGGCACGAACCTGAACATTCGAAGGCAATTCGCGTGGCCCCTGGTGTTGCTATGCCCTTTGATGCTCCTGCTGATGATGTTGGGATGGAGTGCGCTGCTGCTGCTGCGGGGATGCCCGATGCAGAAGTTGAGGGAGATCCGGAGGGAGGTGCATCGACAGGTGATGGAGAAGAAACCAACGGTGGTGTTGGCGAGGCCGTCTCTCTTGATGATTAAAACCTCTTTTATTTTGTTTTTCTTTCCAAGTATATTCTGCATGCTCGAACATCTTCCTTGTACTCAGTGGCGGCTGAGTTCAAGGTTTTTTCTTCCCTTTGATTATTTGAACAAAGTTTTCCTTTACAATCCTTTGCCAAGACTGCAACCGAACCTTCTCAGGCGCAAGGAGCGCCTTCACATGTAATCCTTAGTGATAAAAGAAGTAATACTATAATGGAATATCCACGGACCCGTGATGCAATATCTTCCTGGCTTTGCTGGGCAGATGGCTCAAATCATTTTCCGCACACGTTCTGTTTCCTTCTTCCCGTGAGATGTTTGCTTAGGGTTTCCTTTCTTGCTCCGGTGGGCTGATTTAAGCTGACTCAGGAATTTGTGTTTTTTAGGAGTAAAGAGGTTCTCAGATGAAAATAATGCTTCAATTGAAAATTGAAAATTGGAAATTGAAACCCTAACTATGAATGCAAGTATTGCAATCATTTTCTGGAGGAATTACAAATATGATATGGAATTGTAAAAGGAAATACGCTGGAAAAAATAGCACAGCGTTTTAAGGTGTACGGGATGCTGTGAAGTGGCAGCACAACATCTTAAGTTCGGTGGGGTTTGAGCCATCGTGAGTGAATTGTTATGCCCTCCAGTTTATCAGCGTTGATGAGCTTGCAGTAGCCGCCTAAGATAACATCTGCTACCAGGTATGGTTCATCTTCTCTTTCGGTGGGTGAGTCAGGTGGAGTAGTCATCTTCACCGTCACACTTCCAACATTGAACGTAGTCATCTTCGTCACCAAGTCTCCAATTCCAAATGGGTTTGGCCGTGCAGATACTTGGACTTTAGCTTTGTCGTCTTTGACCAAAACAGCTTCCACGCTCTTGATAAAACGCTTGAAAGGGGCGGCCTCCCATTCACATCTCTTAGCCGGGGTTGGTTTGTTGATTGGAGTCAGTCCCCGGGACTTGTCAGAATGAGGAGCGGTAGTTTGCAAAGAGAGTTGCGTGATGAGACTTACTTGAGATCGGAACCTTTTAATGTATGCCGACAGGCTTTCTCCGGGAAGTTGTGTCATATTGGCAAGTTGCTGGTGCGGCAGCAGACAGTCAGGAGATCCAGAAGGCGTGTTGGAGATTCTTTCAGGTGTCGAAACCGGTAGAGGACAGACTTCCAGTATGGCTTTGTTATCATGCATCCAAGAGCTCCCTAGGATCATGTCGTAGTTGGGATGATTTTTGACTATGTAGAACTTTGCTTGTGTCGAGGCATCACCCAATTTGACTTCAAGATCGATGTATCCATATGTATCTCTGAGCTCTCCTGCCGAATCTTCAATCGCAGTTGAGTGACGAGTAGCTTCCTGCTTAGAAATATTTGCCGCTCTCAAGGTCTTGACAGTAATGATGTTAAATTCGGAAGCCGTATCGATTAACACGTTGTCGAACTCAACGTTTCTCAAACGAGTGACAGTTAGAAGTCCCCAGTTTCCAATGCTCGTGTCCTTCAGGAAAGACTGGGGTTCCTGGACTGCTGCTGGATGCAAACGTCTACCTGACACAACGTGGTTGAGGGCCTCAAATATGTCTTGACGCTGTCCCTTGGAGAAGTACAAGATTTCACATATGTGCTCCATCATAGATTGCACGGTCTTGCGAACAGAATCCCCAGAAATCATGCAGTTCCTGATAGGTAGGGGGTCTCTGTGAACACCTTCGTTTCCAAGCTGGAGCTCGCCAGTCTCTACCTTTTCCCTGAATATTTGTTTCAACCTGTTACAATCTTTGGTTGGATGATGGACGAACCTGTGGTAGCAACAATATCTGGGATCTTCCATTTCTTCCTCGGTCGGAGGACGTCTGATAGGGGGTAGCTTTACGGCGTCGTCTTGGACCCACGCTTCCAAGAGCTCTATCACTTCATTCATGGGAAAAGGAAAACCTGTGTCTTTAGTGTTTTGTGCAGGAGTTTTGTCTGTTCCTTTTCGAGACGAAGTCTTGTGTGCCGGAATGTTCGCTTTGTTTGTGGCTCACACTTGAAGCTTTCCTTTTCTCTCCTCCGCCCACCACGCTTACGGCTGAAGGACCGGTGTTGTATTGCTTGTTCGTGAGACGCCCGCTTCCTCGACTTTCACGGAATCTTCACTCCGAACAACTCGGTTCTTTCTAGCAGCGCCGGTGCGATTGTTGCTTGAGCGTTTTGCGGCTTCGTGGAGTTCGAGAGAACGTTTGAAAGCCTGGATTCTCTAACGAGCGCGGTATATGGGTATCATCCCATTGATGCATGATTCCACCAATTGCCATTCGGTGACATTTGGGTCGTGACAATCCAAAGTGCTTGGGTCCTGAATCTTTTAACGAAGTCGTTGGGATGCTCATTGTTCCGCTGGAGAATTCTTCCCAGGTCTGAAAACGTGATTTGTTCAGATACGAAGAAATACTTCCTGTAGAAAGCACTGACCATCTCGCTCCAATTGGGTATGCTTTAGGGCGCAATGTTATTGTACCAGTGTATGCCCTCCCGTAAGTGATTTTGAGAATTCTTTTAGGCGTAAAACATGATTGTATTCATGTTCCCCAAGGCTTCCAAGAATCGAGAAATGTGTTCACGAGCATTACCGGTTCCGTCGTAGAGGAGAACTGGGAGAGGTGTAACCTCTTGGAAGAGGGATTCATTTGCATATCTTGAGGGTATGGCGGTTGGTGTTGGTGCGCATCAGTCAGATTTCCTTTGCTTCGGCTCTGGAGGAGTCGTTCCAGATCCTCACGTGTGATGAAGTTGGGTGGCTGGTCCCTTTCTCTCGAGCATTCAGGAGCAGCACGAACTCCCTCACTCATGTGGGTCCGAGTGGAAACGCTTGCTCCGGGTGAATTGAAGGCATCTCTTGTTGTCTCCAAAGATCGACATGAACCCTGCGGTAATCGTTCAGTCAAGGTCTTGAGGAAAGTGAGTACCTCTTTCTGGGTTGCGGCCATGAGTCCTGGCAAGAACTTCCTGTTTCTCCATCAAGTCTGAAATGGTAATAGACGGTGGCCCTCCTCTTGCGCCTCCGGCTCCTCGTCCTGAGGGGGGAGTGAAAGTTGCTGCTCTGGTGACTACTGGGGGCGTTACACTTGAGGGGATGCCGGGATTTGCGGCTGCTCTGCGGCTGCGTGATGGGAGGAGTTATTCCTCTTTGGAATATCTCTTTGCTACGCTAGTCTTCAGTGGTGGAAGTGACGGCTCCACGAGATGTGTTGACCACGGTAGCTCCACCGACAGTACTTCAACACCGGGATTGTTATCCACACCCTACTCCATCGGAATTGATTGTTTGACCCGGACCTTAATTCCACCATAATGAATTTTTGATTGAATTGATTCTAAGATCTACCCTTTTGAATCGACGAAATCAAATTTCGGAGAAATTGACTTTACGGACCGAGAGATTAATCTCCCAATCGTGGTCGCCAATTGTTTATGGGTGAAAACTACTCCTGCAGAATTTGGTAATTTGGGGTGTGGATGAGGAATGAATTTAAACCTTTAAACAAATGCACTTTGCGCGGTGAGTGCTTGTAGATTCGAGAGATCAATCATGCAAGTCCGGCCTAAACCAAGAAATGGCCGTTCCATACTTGTTTCGGTCACAAAGTGAAGGTGGGGTTGATCTTAGGGAGGGAAGCGAAGAAGGTGTTGAGATTGTGAAGGTGTTGGCTTGCTTATGACTTGGAACAGAAAGATGAGCAGGCTTGCGGTTGATGCAAGCAGGCTCTGGGTGTTTGAATACGATTTTTGTATTAACACTTGATTTTCTGTCTCGTCTGAACTTGTGTTGTTGTTGTGTGAAATAGGGCGGAGAACCTATTTATACAAGTCATTGAGCCTTATTCACGTCTCTCGTGGGAAGTGGAGGAAGTGGAATGATGGAGTAGTGGAGTTGTGCATTGGTGATACACGACCAGTCTTGCTCACTTCTCCAGTTCATCTCTAACCGTCCATGACTTCCTGACACGTTCTTGTGATGGCGCGTTGTACGCTGCATGCTATAAACCGCCAGACCAATACCCCAGTATGTATCCCCCAGTTTGTGACATGATTGATGTTTGGAATGTGTGGATCGTGGATCCACGAAAGATAGCATGTAATGCTGAATTGAATAACTGTGTTATTCAGGAAGTCGATACTTGTGAAGTATCGTGTGTATTTTATGCAGGTACTGCATTACGGTGTGGTAAAGTGATGGGTAATGACTCCTCACTAACCAAATAACTCCGACCGGGGTTGTATAACCAAGTCTGGTGAAGTTGAACGGATGAGATGATGTTTGAGGCACTCATCTGCGACCGTTAATGAATACTAGGGTTTTTGAAGAGGTGCGCAAGCATCACTCTTCAGCTTGGTCGAAACCAAGCATGGGAAGGATTTTGGAGAGGACCGACCATACATGCGTGTTGACAACATGATGGTGTAGGCGCCTGTATTCCGTTCCCTCATGAAAGCGCGATCTGGGCCACTCAATTTGACCGGCAAAGAGGAGTGGTTGAGATCGGTTTGCGGCAGAAATCTCTTACCGCAAAGGAATTGGTAACCGCGTGATATTCCCGCACACGTTCCAAGACAACCGTCCTTGGTCGGTCTTGGTCGGTCACTCTAGCGTGTAGGTGGTAGGCTGGTGTTCACGCCCATGTCTCACCGTCCCATGAAAACGTGATCTAAGCCACTCAATTCGTCCGGTGAAGTTGAGTGGTCAAGATTAGTTTGCAATCTGGGAGGTGTAACCACACAAGTTTGACGGGCGTTTTAGGGTTAACCAGGCATGATATGCCTTGGCCGACCGCATGAGGAGGTAGATGGGCCCACGGTGGTCATGCTGGTATAACCGGACCTGCTTAATCTAATCTGTGATCCTCCATTCTTGCCGGAGAAGATGGACGCGCGTGATGGCTTGAACCCTAATTTTGGCTTTCAAAGCCGTGCGACCATGCTCTTTTAGGCGGACGAATTTGTTGTAACCAATCATGGTTGGTTTTTACCGATTGGTCAAGTGTGTAGGCGGTCACATGGTGATTGTGTCGACATGCTCCGGGCCCTTTGAGTCTACATCTACACCCTCCATCTATACCTGCGAAGATGGATGGTTGAGACCGTTTTTGCGGCACATGTAGTATGCCGCAGACCCTAATTTAGGGTTTTTTCCGTCCATAATGCTTGGTATGGACGATTTCTTGGCAAGCGAAGGCCAATGGTCGACCATGCGGGGTCGGGCCGTGTGTATTCCATACCGCTTGGGGGTGATGGAATTGATGCGGGGTCATCCAATCATGCTTGTGGAGTTGGATGACTGCGATCGAGATCATATCCCAGACCGATATGGTCGGTGCCGGATGCTCAATCGGGCTAGTATAACACACCGAGAGGGGCTCAATCGGGCTAGTATAACACACCGAGAGGGCTCGGGCTAGTATAACACACCGAGAATCAACTTTACGGGTATTTCATACATGGTTTCATTATAGTGCTTGGAGGTTCGTGTTACTCTGTAAGAGTAACACTCGGTCGTCATGCCACACCGATAATGAGTACGGAAATACAAGGCTGATATGAAATTCACGGAAGGGATTGTTGCTACATGCTCCAACCTTTGAGGAATTTCGTGTATTCACGAGAATGGGATTGTTGCTACATGCTCCATTCTTGGTGAATTAAGTGAGGGAGTATCCAACACTTTATAAATGGCTTTATCTTTTACAAGATGTCAGCGCATGAGTTTTCCGGTTATTTACAAATTTAACCTTAAACGAAAATCCACCATCAACAAATGGCTTGATTAATATGTGCAAGTAAAGAAAACGAAGATTGAATTCACATTTGACATTCCAAGAAGATTGAAAGAGTATATATATTACAAGAAGCGAAAGAAGAAAAAGAAGTTATTTCTTTGAGGATTCTTCTTCTTGGTCAGATTCTTCAGTTTCATCATTCTTTTCGCCAGATTCACTATCAGAGACATCCGAGAAAGGCGTATCTTCAGGAATATCATCGTGAAGACATGGATATGAACTAAGAGGAATGCGATGATCATTGCAAACCATTTCAATAGTTTGATTGCGAAAACGAACAACAGTATTGTTGAAATTCGCCACTGTAGCTTGCAATTGTTTCTTCAACTTAGAATACTTATTATTGCGAAGAGAAAAGCTTTCATGAAGTTCCCCTTTTCGAGACTCAAGTTCTTCAATCCTTGTTTGAAATCTCTTCTCGGATTACGCAAAACATATGATAATGAATTAACAACACAATAACGGTACTACGAGAGATAAAGAGCAAGTAAAGTATAATAAACAACCTTCTCTGTCAGATATCATGTCTTTAACCAAGGCAGTATGCTCGGCATGAAGGCTAACATCAACACCTAAATTATTCCTGGCATTATCTAGAACATTCGCAGCCCAAGCAAACTCATCATCATTATTTATAACAAGAAGCGAACGAACTTGCTCTTCTCGCTCAATAAGTATAGCATTCTGGCGAAGAGATTCATCTCGTTCAATTTGTACTTCGAGAAGAGACTTTTGAAATGTTGCTAATGCCTGTGCACCTTTATTAGCAATACGATCTTTCTCATCTATAAGGCCACTAATTTTCTTTCTTAAAAGTTCGATTTTTCTATGGGAATTAAGATACATTTTTTTAAATCGGTTGGCTAAACCTAAACTAGCTCTATGCTCAATCTCTAAGAGGCGACATTTGGTTTGAAGTTCATTAAATGAAAGGGAATTAATTTTGTTTGACGAATTACTTAAAGACTCGTTGAGATGGGAGAGAAGAATATCATTATCCATAGGCTCGGGAAATGAATGGAGAAGGATGGCTTCTTCAGAGAGATTATATATGTCTGCGAAAATAATAAATCAGGCAAAGAATGGTAGCTGACAAAGTAAAGATGACTTGAAGAGTAAAAATTTTATACCATAAAGTTGCTGGTTTGCGCTTTGAAGAGTAGACATCTTAGTCTTCTGAGAAGCAGATTCAGTTTCCAATTGTTGAATTCTTTCATCTTTCTTGCGAGACATCGCAACCTCAATTTCTAGTTCTCGGATCTTCTATCTAAGTTGGAGATTTTTCTTTTCTAGGTTGTCGCGTCTTTTCTCGAGATCTGAGGCAACAACAAAGGAAGCTCTTGATAGGTGTAGAATACACCGTATTTACTATACAGAGTTTATGCTTTCTTTGCTATTTTTCTTGTAAATTATGTATTTTACGCTTGTTTTAAGTTTTGTAGCTACTTTGGAGTCGCACGGACGAAAAGAAGGAGAAATCACCAAAATTGAGAAAAAAAGGGCAAATCTGTCATTTCAGGGGAGAACACTATCTGGAGCCCAGTCACAGGTTAAGGGGCAACCCAATTTGGAGGTATACTAAAGACAAACCAGCAAAGGGTAAGGGGGCTGTAAACTTGGTTACCCCTTATCAGGGCAGACCGAGTACCAATATCCGCACACGACTTTTAATACCCCAACCCTAAATCGAGAAGATATTTTCTTCTCCTCATTCACCTTCTTTCACCTGAATTTATTAAGCTATGCATCTACTGCTGAACTAAATCGAGAAATGTTCTCAATCATTACTCCAAATCCCTAAAACTGAGACGAGAAAGATAGCAGCAGCCGATGCCATTATCACTGTGAAATTGAGAACCAGAACCTAAATCAAAAGACAAAGATCGAAGCTGCTATTGAAGCTCCTGTTGCTACTGATTCTACTTACGAATGGGTTGTGTTTAATGGTGATGTTGGCTGAGTTGGAGAAGATTGAATCAGAGAGTGATTGAAGCTGTTCAACAGATTCAGAGAGAACTGGAAACTTAGGGTTGCTTCCAAGGGTTCGAGAGATACTGTGAATCGAAGATCTGAAATCGAATTAAGGGTTTGGACGGAATTGATTATTGAAGCATTGGGATGAATCAAATCAAGAGTGCTGGGAGAAAATGAAGATGGTTCTTCTTGTTTTTTGAGAAGCAATTAGGGTTTTAAATGCTTTGCAATCAACTAACGAGTGAATTAGGGTTCAACCCTGTTGCGAAAAGATGGTGAAGGTGGATTGAAATTGAGTTGTTGAATCAAGAAATGGAATGGCAGGTGAAGATCAATAATGGGTATGTAGATATGTCAAATGCTTAAAGAATAAATGGGTTTCTGGTGAACTGAAACAGGCAGAAAATGGTGGTTGTAATGGTTGCATTAGCAGGGAATTAAGAAGGAGAAAATGGTGTTGATGGGGATGTTCATTGAAGAACAGAGATGGGTTTGCTGGTGCTGGATTGCTAGAGCTGAGAGGCAGGTTGGAATTGAGCTAAGACAGAGCAGTGTGTTTAGTGCACTTGGTCTGGTGCAGGGGATGGAAGAAGCACGGCTGCAGAGTGATTGATTGTGTGTGGGTGTCGCGGCGAGCTTGAGAGATATTGCAGTTCCTGGGTATTATGAAGCTGTAAATGGAGAAGGTGGTACTGAGCTACAGCTGGAGTTAGGACTGGTATTGAAGCCCTGGTGGTTGTGGAATTGAAGCTGTAGTTGCAGGTTGGCCTGAGCTATAGCTTGTTTCAGTGTGAGCTGTTGCAGGTGGTGGTTGAAATGTATGCAAAGGGTTCTGAGATGAATGGAGGTTGTATAAAGATGGGTCTGATGCTGTGAACTGTTAGGGTCTGAGATTGGCTCGAGAATGAGCTGAGCAGAATGTTGGAGATTATGGAGCTGTGATATGATGAGATGGAAGGAGTTACAGCAAGGATTTCATGGGTTTAAGGTGCCAGAACTGGGGATTTGCAAGCATGAACAGCACTGGATGTGTGGAAGAATGTGGCTGATGCATAATGATTATTCAGCACAATGCAGGCTTACTCAATGGCCTGAGTTGTGTTGGTGGTGTCAGGTGCTAAGCTTGAGCAAATAGGATGATCTGAGACTCAATCTTTGTGTGTTGGAAGCCTAGTTTGGTACTCAAGTAGCAGTGGGTTGAAGCGAGGAAGGAAGATTGGTATACAAAAGGGAACAGCCATTTTGGCTGGTTGGAAGTGCACAGTGATGCACCATCCTGGTGCAACACACAGCTCTGGCCAGAGCAATGGCTTATGCCATGGCAACTTAGCCGATTCAGTTCAGTGATCCAACCCAGTCAGACCAGTTAGCTGGACTCAGATGCTGACTCGGTTCTGACTCAGTGACTCATCCCTTGACTCATTGAATGACGACGACTGTTAAGTTTGACTTTTGACCGTTAGTCCTAACGGTGGACTGACGGAATATTCCGTCGCATATTCCCTCAACGGACAGAATTTTCAGGTGGCCGGCGGCGACTATTCCAGCCACAATCCCAGTTTTCCGGCAAGCAAAATTCCAGATTTTTCTATGGACTTCTCTCATGGGTGTGAAGACTTGGGCTTGGAATTGGATGGAGAATTGGACTCAAATTTGGAAAGAGAAGATGGAAGAAGAGAAAGACTTGAATTTGGAAATTGAATTGCAAAAGGAAAAGGATTCTACTCCTTAGAAGATTTGGAGAATATTGAAGCCTATAAATAGAGAAGTTTTCTACAACTTCTACACACACCTCTCTACACACACATCACTTGTGTTTTTGCTTGCTTTTCTAAGATTTTTCTTCTTAACTACTTGTGTGAATTTGAAAATTCTTCTTTTAATAATTATTATTTGTGTGAATTTCAAAAACATGAGTAGCTAATTTTCTTATTGATTGAGGATGAATTCCTAGTTCTTAACATATGATTTAAGTTTTTGTTTTCAAATTCTATCTTGAAGTTTTTCACATAATTATCGTTTGTTTTTACTAATAGGAATGATCTTAAAGACATTCATGATTGATTGATATATTGTTTAGAATGCATGCTAAATTGATTTGTTAGTTTAATCTAAAGCTAGTGAAAGTTAGGGGATAAGTAATCGTTTCTTGACTCTTTACATAAGTAGCGAACACGAGACCTTGCGGAGGGATTCCGTGGAGCAATGTGTGTAGAAACAACGTTAGCAAGTAGACCTTGATCTAAGAGTCTAACTACTAATATTGACCTAATAAGTTCATGAATCTTAATGCGTTTATTTAGATTACATCTAAAGTGAGCTACTACTAGGTGGTTTGGTAAATAGAATCCGGTAGTCGAGAACTTCCGTGTCCGGTGATATAAGTGATTTAGGGGTTTAGCACTGAGCTAGCTGCTTTACCTACGGTTGGTGATAATTTGTGACTAATAACAAGTAGAATAGAACATAACTTGATTCATTGTTTCGTAACGAAGAAGGATTCCTTGGTCTTGTCTCTCTTATTGTTTTCAACTTTCGATTTTAATTTCTTTGTTTATTTTCTTTCGCTTTTTACACCCCCCTTTCGTGACAACTTTTACAACTAAGATCTCTTGCTCCTCGTGGGAACGAACTTGACTTCCATTATATTATTTTTAATTGAGTGGAAGCATTGATTAATTTGATTGCACCTACGACACGCATCAAATTTTGGCGCCGTTGCCGGGGAGCAACGGGCGATTTTTAGTTGTTTTTATTTTTCTTTTTGCTTTATTCTTGCTTTGTTAGATTCTTTACCGTATCTAACTTAGTTTTTGAGAATCTTGTTTCAGGTATTATACCTTTGGTGAATGCTTAAAGAGGGCAGACCGAGTCCAATACGTCTTCGATCCGGCACTCAACTAAAGGATTTCATTCGTGCGATTAACACTCCACTTTCTCCTTCTTCATCAAGTGAATTCACAGATTCGGACATAGAGGAAGAAACAATGGCTGATCGTACACTCAAGGACCTAGCATCTCACAAGCTTGATACACAACAATGGTGTATCCAAACTAACTCAACCTTCGAGATCAAGCCGGGGTTGATTAGAGAGTTACCAAAGTTTCATGGCATGGTGAATGAGTACCCAAACAAACATCTTATGGACTTCTATGCCATAGTTATGGCTATGCTTCCACCGGAGACTAATGCGGATGGAGCATTGTTAAAAGCTTTCCCGTTTTCTTTGGCGGGTAATGCTAAGGAATGGTTATATTATTTGCTTTCCGGAAGTATCACAACATGGAATGGGATGAAGAAACTTTTCCTCGAGAGATATTTTCCCGCATCCAAAGCTACTCAAATTCGCAAGGAGATTTGTGGATTGAAACAACAAGTGGGAGAATCATTGTATGAATGTTGGGAGCGATACAAGAGGTTGGTGGCAAGCTGTCCACACCATCAATTTAGTGATGTTATGATACTCCAATACTTCTATGAAGCTCTCCACCCAAGTGATAGGTCTCTTCTTGACGCCGCGGGTGGTGGTGCATTAATGAACAAGACGGTGGCCCAAGCTACCGAGTTGATTGAAAGTATGGCTGCGAACTCGCAACAATTCTACACAAGGGATGAACCAATGGTTAGGCGAGTGCATGAAGTAAGTGATTCATCACATCTTGATCAAAGGATGAGTAACATGGAGATAATGATGCAAAGGATGGCGCGGTAATTATTCCGGATGGTGAGACCGAACAAGTGAATGCTTTATATCCAAATCAAAGGCCAAGGTACGATCCATACTCCAATACCTACAATCCCGGTTGGAAGGATCATCCCAACTTTAGTTATGCAAATAAGCAAGCGGCGGTTCCCAATCCGTATGAGCAACAAGGTGGTTTCCAACAATCACGTTTCCAACCTCAACAACAATTTCAACCACAACAAGTCAAGGAGCGTGATTCTTTGAATGATGACAAGCTCAATGCGTTAATACAAGGTGTGCAAGGTCTCACCACTATGGTTCAACAACACCAACAAAAGACCGATTCGGCAATCAAGGAGTTACAAATTCAAGTGGGGCAATTAGCGACCGATGTGAACTTATTGAAAGCGCAAGCGTCCACAAAACTTCCTTCACAACCAATTGTTAATCCAAGAGAGAGCGTTAATGCGATTACTTTGAGGAGTGGGAAACAAGTGGAGCAACCAACTCAACAAGATAGGTGTATGATGAGAAAGAGGAAATTGAAACCGCACCAAAGGAGAAAATATCTCCAACCAACCAATCCGAGGAGACGGTTCCTACTTTCACAACTCCACCCCCGTTCCCTAGCCGATTTGCTAAATCAAAGAAAGACTTGGAATACATGGATATTTGGGAGATCTTTAAGAAAGTACAAGTCAATATTCCACTCATAGAAGCTATTCGTCAAATTCCTCGTTGTGCAAAGTTCTTAAAGGAGTTGTGCATGAAGAAGAAAAGGTTGAAAGGGAATGAAGTCATGAGTGTGGGGGAGAATGCTTCGGCGTTTATTCTCAAGAAACTCCCACCAAAATTAAAGGACCCCGGTAGTTTCAATATACCTTGCACAATTGGTAAAACAAGGTTTACTCGAGCTTTGCTAGATTTGGGAGCATCGGTTAATGTTATGCCTTCCTCGATTTATGATTCTTTGAATCTCGGTCCTCTTAAAGAGACCTGGGTAGTTCTTGAACTTGCTAACCGATCTAATGTTTACCCGAAAGGGATTGTTGAGAATGTTTTGGTGCAGGTTAATAAGCTTGTATTTCCGGCCGATTTCTATGTCTTAGACATGAATGATGAGAATTCTTCCAAGTCTACACCTTTGTTATTGGGTAGACCATTCTTGAGCACCGCCGGAACAAAGATTGATGTCCAAAATGGCACCTTGACTATGGAGTTTGATGGTACATCCACTTCAATATCTTTGAGACAAAGCGATACCATAGTGATGTGATATCATGTTTTCCCGTGAAAGAGATTGATCCGGGCTAATGAATCTTGCAAAAGCTAAGTCGGGCCGTCGACTTTAAAACAAGCGCTTAATGGGAGGCAACCCATCGGTTTTGTATTTCTTATCCTTTTGCTTTTATTATTTCTTTTTCTTGTTTCTTATCATGTTAAAATTTCCCACCTTGACTTTACTAGGAGGATTCAATTACATTGAGGACAATGTAAGGTTTAAGTGTGGGGGAGTGGTTAAGCATATTTTTAAAACAAAAATTACAAAAAAAAATTAAAAATTTTGAAAAAAAAAAAAAAAGTTTTACATAAAAATTCCAACTTTTAAAGATTTTAGAGTCACTAGCATACTTCTAGGTATGTTTACATAGAGATTTTGACCGACATAATTGAACTTGGAAATGTTAGAGAACTACATTCGGATTTCTTGCTTGTTTGAGTGTTAAATAATGGATTTAATCATGCCGGTGATGCGAATTTGGTGCAGGGAGAAAGGCGTTATTAGAGTTGCTGATCAATCATTAGTGGAGACTACCCGTATTCATATCATGTGAGGCACCGACCAGAAATTTTCTATTTACTAAAGAGCTTCTTTTGAGTGTGTGTCACCGTACGTCAATTCCGGGTAGAATGGTGAGCTACCCAACCTCCCACCAATAGAAGCACTACTCTTTGATCTCTTGAGTGCTAATTTTGTCAATCATGAGGGTGACGTCTATAGATGAAAACTTCCTTCTTGTAGTTCGATTTGCAGGTAGCACCATTCTCTCTCTCTCGACAACAACGGATCCATAGAAACACCATCATCATCAACAAGGAGCGACATCAAAATCTACAAGGAAAGTTGGAAAAGTTTAAGGTTTATAAGCAACAAAACGAGAAAAAGAGCAAATTTCAAATTCAAGTAAAGCAACATACAAATGAGCGGATTTCACATATATGTTGAAGACTTACAATACAATGAGGTAATTTTATATTCAAGTATGAAAACTTATTCATGAAAGCGAAGAAAATTAAAAGGTGAGAATTTTTGAAGTTTATGATTTCAAGACGATACAAGTTGTGAAGAATCAAGTGGTAAAATACTTCTCCCACGGCCATGGTTTATTTTGTATTTAATTTCTCTTGTTTTCAAAAAAAAAAAAAAAAAAAAAACAAAAAAAAACAAGAGAAATATTTGTTAATAAGCCGTGGGGAAGGAAAATTTATAAGGTAGTTTCAAGCGATAAGGATTTTAAGGTAAAAAGAGTTACAAATTGTTAAGGATTTATGAAATTCAAGGGTTTATCATCAATAGTTGAAACCGAAGACTAAGAAGTTAAAGACGAGGAGCGGAAGACGTTTCTATTTGGATGCCGTGAGAGTGGTGTTATCATAATTGGCGATCGGATGTGAAGGTGAGTAAGTAATCTCATCCTCAATAATAATGGTTGATTTCCTTTCTTAGAGATCGTCAGAAAAATGGTTTTTCAAAATATTAAAAGATGTAGGTTTTTAAAAATATTTCGGAAGTTGTTCTTCCCACCATTCAACGTGATGCAGGAATTCTTCTTCATTCCTACCTGCACACCTGTGAGAACCATAAAAAAGCCGTCTTTTTGAGTGCAATTATCATAAAATCCTTTTTGGTGAGGCAGAAGTCGAGGCGAAATGCTTATTGATCGTTTCTCAAACACGCGTTCTCTCATTATGGTGTGGTTATTTCTCACTCAACATTTAAGAATGAGAATATGTTCTTTAGTATTTCTAACTTCTTATTACTAGCATGCAGAAATTCTATGTCCTCATAGCTCTTTGGATGCTTAGGACGCTTGAACGCTTTGAAGTTGTGAGTTTTTAGTTTGATTTGCTCGAGGACTAGCAAAGTCTAAGTGTGGGGGAATTTGATAGGTGTAGAATACACCGTATTTACTATACAGAGTTTATGCTTTCTTTGCTATTTTTCTTGTAAATTATGTATTTTACGCTTGTTTTAAGTTTTGTAGCTACTTTGGAGTCGCACGGACGAAAAGAAGGAGAAATCACCAAAATTGAGAAAAAAAGGGCAAATCTGTCATTTCAGGGGAGAACACTATCTGGAGCCCAGTCACAGGTTAAGGGGCAACCCAATTTGGAGGTATACTAAAGACAAACCAGCAAAGGGTAAGGGGGCTGTAAACTTGGTTACCCCTTATCAGGGCAGCCCGAGTACCAATATCCAGACACAGCTTTAATACCCCAACCCTAAATCGAGAAGATATTTTCTTCTCCTCATTCACCTTCTTTCACCTGAATTTATTAAGCTATGCATCTACTGCTGAACTAAATCGAGAAATGTTCTCAATCATTACTCCAAATCCCTAAAACTGAGACGAGAAAGATAGCAGCAGCCGATGCCATTATCACTGTGAAATTGAGAACCAGAACCTAAATCAAAAGACAAAGATCGAAGCTGCTATTGAAGCTCCTGTTGCTACTGATTCTACTTACGAATGGGTTGTGTTTAATGGTGATGTTGGCTGAGTTGGAGAAGATTGAATCAGAGAGTGATTGAAGTCGTTTTAACAGATTCGAGAGAACTGGAAACTTAGGTTGCTTCCAAGGGTTCGAGAGATACTGTGAATCGAAGATCTGAAATCGAATTAAGGGTTTGGACGGAATTGATTATTGAAGCATTGGGATGAATCAAATCAAGAGTGCTGGGAGAAAATGAAGATGGTTCTGTTGCTGTTTTGAGGAGAAGCAATTAGGGTTTTCTGTGCTGCAATCAACTAACAGTGAATTAGGGTTCAACCCTGTTGCAGAAAGATGGTGAAGGTGGATTGAAATTGAGTTGTTGAATCAAGAAATGGAATGGCAGGTGAAGATCAATAATGGGTATGTAGATATGCTGCTGCAGTTAAAGAATAAATGGGTTTCTGGTGAACTGAAACAGGCAGAAAATGGTGGTTGTAATGGTTGCATTAGCAGGGAATTAAGAAGGAGAAAATGGTGTTGATGGGGATGTTCATTGAAGAACAGAGATGGGTTTCTTGGTCTTTGGATTGCTAGAGCTGAGAGGCAGGTTGGAATTGAGCTAAGACAGAGCAGTGTGTTTAGTGCACTTGGTCTGGTGCAGGGGATGGAAGAAGCACGGCTGCAGAGTGATTGATTGTGTGTGGGTGTCGCGGCGAGCTTGAGAGATATTGCAGTTCCTGGGTATTATGAAGCTGTAAATAGAGAAGGTGGTACTGAGCTACAGCTGGAGTTAGGACTGGTATTGAAGCCCTGATGGTTGTGGAATTGAAGCTGCAGTTGCAGGTTGGCCTGAGCTATAGCTTGTTTCAGTGTGAGCTGTTGCAGGTGGTGGTTGAAATGTATGCAAAGGGTTCTGAGATGAATGGAGGTTGTATAAAGATGGGTCTGATGCTGTGAACTGTTAGGGTCTGAGATTGGCTCGAGAATGAGCTGAGCAGAATGTTGGAGATTATGGAGCTGTGATATGATGAGATGGAAGGAGTTACAGCAAGGATTTCATGGGTTTAAGGTGCCAGAACTGGGGATTTGCAAGCATGAACAGCACTGGATGTGTGGAAGAATGTGGCTGATGCATAATGATTATTCAGCACAATGCAGGCTTACTCAATGGCCTGAGTTGTGTTGGTGGTGTCAGGTGCTAAGCTTGAGCAAATAGGATGATACAGACTCAATGCTGTGTTGGAAGCCTAAGCTGGTACTCAAGTAGCACTGAGTTGAAGCGAGGAAGGAAGATTGGTATACAAAGGGAACACCATTTTGGCTGGTTGGAAGTGCACGGTGATGCACCATCACGGTGCAACACACGGCTACGGCGAGCAATGGCTTATGCCATGGCAACTTAGCCGATCGATTCGATGATCCAACCCGATCAGACCGATTATTTGGACTCGAATGCCGACTTCGGTTCGACTCGGTGACTCATCCCTTGACTCATTGACTGACGACGACCGTTAAGTTTGACTTTTGACCGTTAGTCCTAACGGTGGACTGACGGAATATTCCGTCGCATATTCCCTCAACGGACAGAAATTTTCGGTGGCGGCGGCGACTATTCCAGCCACAATCCCAGATTTTCAAGCAAGCAAAATTCCAGTTTTTCTATGGACTTCTCTCATGGGTGTGAAGACTTGGGCTTGGAATTGGATGGAGAATTGGACTCAAATTTGGAAAGAGAAGATGGAAGAAGAGAAAGACTTGAATTTGGAAATTGAATTGCAAAAGGAAAAGGATTCTACTCCTTAGAAGATTTGGAGAATATTGAAGCCTATAAATAGAGAAGTTTTCTACAACTTCTACACACACCTCTCTACACACACATCACTTGTGTTTTTGCTTGCTTTTCTAAGATTTTTCTTCTTAACTACTTGTGTGAATTTGAAAATTCTTCTTTTAATAATTATTATTTGTGTGAATTTCAAAAACATGAGTAGCTAATTTTCTTATTGATTGAGGATGAATTCCTAGTTCTTAACATATGATTTAAGTTTTTGTTTTCAAATTCTATCTTGAAGTTTTTCACATAATTATCGTTTGTTTTTACTAATAGGAATGATCTTAAAGACATTCATGATTGATTGATAGATTGTTTAGAATGCATGCTAAATTGATTTGTTAGTTTAATCTAAAGCTAGTGAAAGTTAGGGGATAAGTAATCGTTTCTTGACTCTTTACATAAGTAGCGAACACGAGACCTTGCGGAGGGATTCCGTGGAGCAATTGTGTGTAGAAACAACGTTAGCAAGTAGACCTTGATCTAAGAGTCTAACTACTAATATTGACCTAATAAGTTCATGAATCTTAATGCGTTTATTTAAATTACATCTAGAGTGAGCTACTACTAGGTGGTTTGGTAAATAGAATCCGGTAGTCGAGAACTTCCGTGTCCGGTGATATAAGGGATTTAGGGGTTTAGCACTGAGCTAGCTGCTTTACCTACGGTTGGTGATAATTTGTGACTAATAACAAGTAGAATAGAACATAACTTGATTCATTGTTTCGTAACGAAGAAGGATTCCTTGGTCTTGTCTCTCTTATTGTTTTCAACTTTCGATTTTAATTTCTTTGTTTATTTTCTTTTGCTTTTTACACCCCCCTTTCGTGACAACTTTTACAACTAAGATCTCTTGCTCCTCGTGGGAACGAACTTGACTTCCATTATATTATTTTTAATTGAGTGGAAACATTGATTAATTTGATTGCACCTACGACACGCATCAGCTCTCCCAGACTATAAAGGAAAATAAAGAAATTGTTAGGATACAGCTTATAATAGAAATTACAGAGAAGCAAAGGAATATGAACATACCAAAGCAGTGAGAGCATTTAAGTGACTGGAAGTCAATGTTCGAGAAACCCCGAGAAAAGACTCATTATCCTCTAATAGAGGGGCATCGCAAATTTTAGCGAGAGCTACGCAAGTAGCAGTTAAATGATCATCGCCTAATCCTTGCATAGAATCGGAGAAGATACCAGATAACTGCACCATAGCAGAGGTGACTGAATGATTTTCCTTCGCAGAAGAAGTACCAATCTCATTTTCATCTTCGTCAGAGTTCTCGCTGGTTTGGGAATTAGAATGAGAAGGAGATTGGAGTTTCCGTTTTTTAGAAGATGGACCAGAAGATTTATTCTTGCGAGGGATGATTTTACCCTTGCCTTTAACCTTCGCAGCTGCAGCTTCTTCAACTTCAACCTTCGAACACGAATAAAGATAAGAAACAGAGGCAACAATATTGTTTAAAATAACAAAAGAAAATGTTTCTTACTTCATCCGTGATCGATCGGAGTATCGCTAGGGTACTCGCCTTTGGGTTTCTTTCATAACTCTTCCTTAGTTTGTCAACCTGTAAATTTTGCAGATTCAGTAGATATAAAAAGAAGAGAATATTGCGAAAGCAAAGCCTGAAATAGGAAATATACCTCTTTTGTCTTCTCGGGCCACTTAAATTCCCAAGGGTGATAATCTGCGAGATTTGCAGGAAGTACGTGTGAACCTGCGATATAAGGTCCATTCAAAAATAAAGGAACAACCCACCATTTTTCATCTTTGGAATGACGAGGTGTACTATTATTGCCCGAATGCCAATCAATATCTTGCATGAGCAGCTTATCAACATCAACATTATCTTTTTCTTTCTTGATCGAGCGCCCAAATGAGATTTATCATTTCTCATGTTTATTACTGCATAATTCGCAAAGAAATTTTCTACAGTATACTTCTCAGCTATCTCTAAATTTACAACTTTAGGATCTCTAACATTATCAGGATATAAAGATCCTTTACCAGCGCCACGGTTTGCGAATTCAAGCATTAAACGGATGCAGTCGCCACTCAACTGATAAACAGCTCGCGAGAATTTTTCATGAGCAAGGATTTCATAGAATAATGGGATCTCGGGATTATATAGAGGAATGGGGAGTCCCGCGAGGAGTTGACCTAGCGAGACTATGATTTTATGATCATCACATCGATGATCAGAAAACAATTTTGCAGAAAGTATAGATGAAGATTCTTGATCAGGAATAGTTGATAAGGTGAAACCCTTTTCTTGTAACTTCTTTTGAACATCATTGAAAAGGGGTGCGTATGTACGACCAAGCGAAGCCATTATTAGAGTATGGGAATGAAGGGAGAAGAAAAATCAAGAGAAGGAAAAAAGGATTTACAGTAGCAGAAACGCAAATTACGGAGGAAGGAAGCTGAAGGAAAGTTGCAGAAAGAAAATAAAAGAGAAAAAGAAAAGGACTAGAAAACTATATATAGAGAAGAGAATCCTCGAGAAAACAAATGCATTTAATGCGAGATGGGACGTGAATGGTCAAGAATAAGCGGTTGAAATAGACGTGTCAAGAAAATAGTGGAAGAAGAAACACCTGTAATAAATTCCGTACATGAATAAAACGAGTAAAAATGAACAATCGCGAGAAAAAGATGAGCAGTTGCGGCATTTTAAAATATTGGTTCTCATGACATTCTCTTCTTCGCAGAGAAAACATGAGAAGAGGCAAGATGTAGGAGTAGAATATCGCGACATCAATACTTCACGAGATTAATAAACGACTACATTGCGAAGGCGTCGCAGGGAAGTGATTTAAATGACGCATTGGATGACGACAGTCAAAACATGAGAAAAGTATGAAGACTTGGCGAGACTTAGGAATGTCGCAAGGAAAAACGTTTATAACACTCGCGACACTTCGCTAGTTATTCCCGAAAATAAAGGACAGCTTAGCTGTCATCCACTATGTATTACCCTATATAAAGGGTTGAATTAGCCTGTTGAAAGGAGAGTTCTTTTAGAATTGTTAAGCAAGTCATTAGGAGAGAGAAAATTTAGAGTGATTGTAATTTCTTTAACTCTGTTCTATCTATCCTTGTAAACATTTCAAGAAGATTATCAATAAAAATATATAATTACTCATCTTCAAATGGATTAGTAAAGTAAATTCTTGTGAGGGGTGTATTGTGGGATTTCCTGCAACTACAATCATGTATGAACTTTTCCTTTCACTATTATTCATATTCGGAGATGAGAATGGTACAAGGAAAATACCAAAAGTAAGGTCAACCATTACAGATTTACAGTGAAGATTCAGAAATCAAATATACCGTATATCCACGACCATGTATATAGCTTTTCCAGTCTACTATGCAAAACCTGTTTGGAAAATAATCACCATTGATTTTGTACATAAAATTGATTTTAGGTGTTTGGAAATCATTTCACAAATAATAAACAGAACTATTATCAAAACCCAGGGATTGTTTCTAGTCTACTGAGAAAGATTAGAACCAAAAACCCTTTTCCCAACAACGAACCTAAGTTTAAGGATTAGACTCTAATATCAAAAGATCTGAAACAAAATAATCCTAGGTTTACTATCTTAACAAAAAAAAAAACAATCTTTGTGAGAGACGATGGGTTTTAAGCCTCTTTATAAAGCTAAATCTTCAAAAGATTTAAGAGATTTTGAACGAAAAATTTGCTAAAAATTTCAAGCGGGAGATGAAAAAAGAGGGGGAATATTTGGAGCTCGATTAGTTGAATTTTCGGGAGAGGAAAATTCCTGTTACTAGACCTATTTTCGAGGGAAACAAATATTTGTTTGAGCGGGAGGTTTTTGGCCTGAGCGGGAGATGAAAACAAAGAGAGAATATTAAGAGGGGGACCTATCACCTATGAAAAGGCTAACCTGGGCTAAAAAAAAAATTATTTAGCCCAAGTATCCCTCTATCCCTCCAGTGCTAGTTATTTTCACAATTTTTTCACTAGGTCATTATTTTTAGTCCGAGTCAATATAATGGTAAATCAGTTTTTGGCCAGGCTTCGTATTTGAGTGCACATAAAAATTCAGGTCAGTCCAATGTATATAGTTTGATATCCAAAGCACGCCCATAACCCATTTTTCGTATGAACAAGCGAGGTCGGGGCGTGCATACAAGTCACTACTTTTGGTAATTCCAAATCGACCACTCCTACAAAAAACGGGCTAATTATTCAAAATTTGCTTGATGTCTACGAATCAACCACTTGTTCCAGAATATGGTTAATTACTTCCAAACTTTGCTTGGTCTCTCCAAATTCTACCACTTGTACTAAAATCAGTTTAATTATCGGAAATTTGCTTGGTAATGCTAAATCAAGAATTTATACCAAAATTTGGGTTAACTGTCGAGACTTCAATTGTTAACTTCAAATCCACTTCTCGTACCAATAATCGGGCAAGTTACTCGAAATCTTATGGGTGATCTAATATTAGGTTGTTGTATCAACACTATAAACACTGGATAGTACAAACTCTCTCCCCATAATCTAAAGCCCAAAAATTTCTAAATGACTTAAACAATCAATTATTTTTATCAAGAAATCGGGGAAGTGACACAAAATCTTATTAGTGATCTAAAAATAGGTTTATAAGCTAGTATAAAATATGTTTTTCGTGACCCAAAATCTATATATCACCAAAATTTTTTTATTATGATTGGTCAGAAACCCTACTTATGACCTAAATCCTCGTCTTATATTTTAAAATTTGCTTGGTGATTCAAAACTGGCTACTTCAATCAGAAATCGAGTTACTTGCACAATATCAGACTATTATCAGCATAATGTGCGCTTATGAACCAAAATCTCCAGATAACCCAATCAAAATTATTACAGTGACTTATCAAAAGGCATACTCGTGACTAAAATCTCATCACGGATTCTTGAATACACTATTGTCATTTAGGTCGACCACTTTAGCCAATAGTTGAGTTACCTAGAAAAAATCAGATCATTATAAACACAATAGGCATCTCAAGACCGAAGTCTCCTGATAATGCAAAATTAATTGCCTCATAAACCAAATTTTATTATTATGATTAAACAAAAACTACACTCGTAACCTGAAACCTCAAAAGGGATTTTCGAGTTTGATTGGTGGCTCAAATTCAACCATTTTAACCGAAGGTTGAGTTGTCCGCGCATAAGTAGATCATATACAACTCAAATTCGACCACTTTAACCAAAAGTTGAGCTGTCTGCGCATAACTAGATCATATATAACACGCATCTTTAAACAATTAATTCCCAATAATCCATAACCAATTGCCTTCTAGTTATTGTTTTTTATTATTATATATGACTTATCAAAAGCATTTTGGTGACCAAAAATCTCATAAGGGATTTCGAATTTACTCGGTGACTCGTCAAAATGGACCATTTTAACCAAAAATTGAGTTATCTACGTAAAATCATATATTATTGTAAGCAAAATCTCGACGGTTATAAATCGACCGCCGAAGGTCAAGTTACCTACGCAAAATCAAATTATTATCGGTATAGTATGCATCTATTGACCAAGATCTCATGATATTGATAACTAAAATGTAGTAATTGCAATGGAACGTCAATGACCAAGAATACTCTTTCAGACGGATTCTGAAAATCTAATGTGATTCTTTAACTCCTTGACCGAAACACCATGGTACTTATTAGGAATGATCGTTAAAATCAAAAGCAGAGTGCGCCCAATCCTTTATGGCGCCATTCAACACAATTATAAGGTAGATAATCAAGCAGCAGACGGTCAAGCAAACTATGCAGTGGACAGATCGAAACCAATCACAAAACCTATTGTTGATGGTGGATTTTCGTTTAAGGTTAAATTTGTAAAAAACCAAAAAAATCATGCGCTGACATCTTGTAAAAGATAAAGCCATTTATAAGTGTTGGATACTCCCTCACTTAATTCACCAAGAATGGAGCATGTAGCAACAATCCCATTCTGTGAATACATGAAATTCCTCCAGGTTGGAGCATGTGGTAACAATCCCTTCCTGTGAATTTCATATCAGCCTTGTATTTCCAGTACTCATTATCAGTGTGGCATGACGACTGAGTGTTACTCTTACAGAGTAACGCGAACCTCCAAGCACTATAATGAAACCATGTACGAAATACCCACACAGGATGACTCTCGGTGTGTTATACTAGCCCGATTGAGCCCCTCTCGGTGTGTTATACTAGCCCGATTGAGCATCCGGACTGACCGTATCAGTCCGGATATGATCTGATCGCAGTCATCCAACTTCATAAGCATGATTGGATGACCCCAGATCAATTCCATCACCCCCAAGCAGGTATGGAATACCCACGGCCGACCCCGCATGGTCGGTCATTGGCCTAGCTTGCCAAGAAACCGTTCATACCAAGCATTATGTACGGAAAACCCTAAATTAGGGTTTGCGGCATATTACATGTGTTGCAAAGCAGTCTCAACCATCCATCTTCGCAGGTATAGATGGAGGGTGTAGATGTAGACTTAAAGGGCCCAAAGCATGTCAACACGATCACCGTGGGACCGCCTACACACTTGACCAATCGGTCAAGACCAACAATGTTTGGCCGTGACAAAATCGTCACCCAAACAAGAGATGGCGCACGGCTTTGAAAGCCAAAATTAGGGTTTCAAGCCATCACGCGCGTCCATCTTCTCCGGCACGAATGGAGGGTCACAGATTAGATTAAGCAAGGGCCGGTCATACCAGCATGACCACCGTGGGCCCATCTACCTCCTCATGTGTTCGGCCAAGGCATATCATGCCTGGTTAATCCCAAACGTGCGTCCAAACTAGCATGACCACGCCTCCCAAACCACAAACTGATCTCGACCGCTCAACTTCACCGGATGATTTGAGTGGCTTAGATCACGTTTTCATGGGATATTCAGGTATATGCATGAACACCAGCCTGCCATCTTCACGTCAAACCCATCGTCCAAGACCGACCAAATTAGGTCGTCTTGGAACGCGCGCCGGAAAAAGCATAATGCGCGGCCTTTTGCGGCATCAATTTCCTATTGCAAAATTGATCTCAACCACTCCTCTTTGCCGGTCAAATTGAGTGGCCTAGATTGCACCTTCATGGGACAGTGAGACATGGACGTGTACACTGGCATGCTATCTACATGCACGCTCGGTCGGTTCTCTCCAAATCCCTTTCCATGCTCGGTTTCGACCAAGCTGAAGAGTGATGCTTGCGCACCTCTTCAAAAACCCTAATATTCATTAACGGTCGCAGATGAGTGTCTCAAAGATCATCTCATCCGTCCAACTTCACCAGCTTGATTATACAACCCTGGTCAGGAGTTATTTGGTCAGTGAGGTGTCATTACCCATCACTTTACCACACCATAATGCAGTACCTGCATAAAATACACACGATACTTCACAAGTATCGACTTTCGAATAACACACAATTACTCAATTCAGCATTACATGCTATCTTTCGTGGATCCACGATCCACACATTCTAGACATCAATCATGTCACAAACTGGGGGATACATACATGGGGGTATTGGTCTGGCGGTTTACAACGTGCAGCGTGCAACGCGCCATCACAAGAACGTGTCAGGAAGTCATGGACGGTTAGAGATGAACAAGAGAAGTGGGCAAGACTGGTCGTGTGGCACCGACGCACAACTCCACTACTCCATCACTCCACTTCCTCCACTTCCCACGAGAGACGTGCATAAGGCTCAATGACTTGTATAAATAGGTTCTCCGCCCTATTTCAAACAACAACACAAGTTCAGACGAAACAGAAAACCAAGTGTTAATACAAAAACGTATTCCAACACCACGTGAGCTTGCTTGCATCAATCACAAGCCTGCTCACCTTTCGTTACAAGTCATAAGCAAGCCAACACCTTCACAATCTCAAAACCTTCTTCGCTTCCCTCCCTAAGATCAACCCCATCTCCTTCACTTTGTGACCGAAACAAGTCTGGAACGGCCATTTCTTGGTTTAGGCCGAACTTGCACAGATTGATCTCTCGAATCTACAAGCACTCACCGCGCAGTGCATTTGTTTAAGGTTTAAATTCATTCCTCATCCACACCCCAAATTACCAAATTCTGCAGGAGTAGTTTTCACCCATAAACAATTGGCGACCACAGTGGGAGATTAATCTCTCGGTTGTAAAGTCAATTTTTTCGAAATCCGATTCAATTTTATCAATTTCAAAAGGGTAGATCTTAGAATCAATTCAATTAACAATTCATTTCAAGATGGTGGAATTAAGGTCTGGATCAGCAATCAACTTTGATGGGGCTAGTGTGGGTACCAATCCTGGTGTCGAAGTACCTGTCAGTGGAGCTACCGTAGCCAACACATCTCGAGGAGCCGTTACCTCTATCACCAACACTAGCGAGCAGGAGACATCCCGATGGGTGTAACGCCCCCATCACCGAGCCGGAGTAGTCGCAAATCCCGGCATCTCCTCAAGTGTAACACCTCCAGTGGTCACCGAGCAACAACTTTCACTTCCCCATCAGGACGAGGAGCCGGAGGCACAAGAGGAGGACCACCGTCTATTACCGTTGCAGAGACTTGATGGAGAAACAGGAAGTTCTTGCTAAGACTCAAACAGATATGGCCGCAACTCGAAGGAGGTACTCACTTTCCTCAAGACCTTGACCGAACGATTGCCGCAGGATTCACGTCAATCTTTGGAGCCAACAAGAGATGCCTTCAATTCACCGGAGCGAGCGTTTCCACTCGGACGAAGCTCGTGTTGCTCCCGAATGTTCAAGAGAAAGGGACCAGCCACCCAACTTCATCACACGTGAAGATCTAGAACGACTCCTTCAAAGCCGAGGCAAAGGAAATCGACGGATGCACACCAACACCAACCTCCATACCCTCAAGATATGCAACGAATCCCTCTTCCAAGAGGTTACACCTCTCCCGTTCTCCCTCTATGACCAGTGCTGGTAATGCTCGTGAACATGTCTCTCGATTCTTGGAATCCTTGGGGAACATGAATACAATCATGTTCTGCGCTGAAAGAATTCTCGAAATCACTTACGGGAGGGCATACACCTGGTACAACAACATCGCACCTAACAACATATCCAACTGGAGCGAGATGGTCAGTGCTTTATATAGAAAGTATTTCTTCGTGTCTGAACAAATCACCTTTTCGGATCTAGGAAGAATTCTTCACGAACAACGAGCATCCTAACGACTTCGTCAAAAGATTCGAGAACTCAAGCAGCTGGATTGTCATGACCCGAACGTCACCGAACGACAATTGGTGGAGTTGTGCATCAACGGGATGATACCCATATACCGCGCTCTGTTAGAGAACCTGGGCTTTCAAACGTTCTCTGAACTCCACGAGGCTGCAAAACGTTCAGCAACAACTGCACCGGCACTACTAGAAAGAACCAGAGTTGTTCGAAGTGAAGATTCACGAGAAAGTCGAGGGAGAAGGCGCCTCACTAACAAGCAATACAACACCGGTCCTTCTGTGAGTGTAGTGGGCGGAGGAGAGAAAAGGAAAGCTCCAGTGACGGAATAACAAACCAAGCGGACATCCCCGGCACACAAGACTTCGTCTCGAAAAGGAGCAGACAAAACTCCGGCACAAAACACTAAAGACACGGGTTTTCCTTTTCCCATGAACGAAGTGATAGAGCTCTTGGAAGCGTGGATCCAAGATGACGCCGTAAAGCTGCCCCCTATCAGACGTCCTCCAACCGAGGAAGAAATGGCAGATCCCGAATCTTGTTGCTACCACAGGTTCGTCCATCATCCAACCAAAGATTGCAACAGGTTGAAACAAATATTCAGGGAAAAGGTAGAAACAAGGGAACTCCAACTTGGAAACGAGGGTGTTCATAGAGACCCTTTACCTATCAGGAACTGCATGATTTCTGGAGATTCTGTTCGGAAGACCGTACAATCTATGATGGAGCACATATTTGAAATCTTGTACTTCTCCAAAGGACAGCGTCAAGACATATTTGCGGCCCTCAACCACGTTGTGTCAGGAAGGCGTTTGCATCCAGTAGCAGTCCAGGAACCCCAGTCTTTCCTGAAAGACATGAGCAATGGAAACTGGGACTCCTAACCGTCACTCGTTTGAGAAACGTTGAATTCGATAGCGTGTTGATTGATACGGCTTCCGAATTTAACATCATTACTGTCAAGACCCTGAGAGCGGCAAAGATTTCGAAGCAGGAAGCTACTCGTCACCCGACTGTGGTTAAAGATTCAGCAGGAGAGCCCAGAGATGCATACGGATATATTGATCTGGAAGTCAAATTGGGTGATGCCTCGACACAAGCAAAGTTCTACATAGTCAAAGATCACCCCAACTACGACATGATCCTGGGACGCCCTTGGATGCACGAAAACAAAGCAATACTAGGAGTCTGTCCTCTGCCGGTTTCGATACCTGAAAGAATCTCCAACACGCCTTTTGGACCTCCTGATGGCTGTCTATTGCCGCACCAAAGAACTTACCAATGTGACACAACTTCCGGAGAAAGCCTCACAAAGATACATTGAAAAGTTCCGATCTCAAGTAAGTCTCGTCACGCAACCTTCCTTACAACTTACCGCCCCTCGTTCTGACAAGTCCTGGGGACTGACTCCAACCAACGAACCAACCCCGTCTAGGAGATGTGAATGGGAAGCCGGCCCTTTCAAACGTTTTATCAAGAGCGTAGAGGCTGTCTTGGTCAAAGACGATAAGGCCAAGGTCCAAGTATCTGCACGACCAAACCCGTTTGGAATTAGAGACCTGGTGAAGAAGGCGACTACATTCAAAGTTGGGAGCATGATGGTGAAAATGACCACTCCACCTGACTCACCCACCGAAAGAGAAGATGAACCGTACTTGGTAGCAGATGTTATCCTAGGCGTGTACTGCAAGCTCATCAACGCTGATAAACTAGAAGGCATAACAATTCACTCACGATGGCTCAAACCCTACCGAACTTAAGATACTGTGCTGCCACTTCACAGTATCACGTACACCTTAAAACGTTGTGTTATTCTTTCCAGCGTATTTCCTTTTACAATTTCATATCATATTTGTAATTCCTCCAGAAAATGATTGCAATACTTGCATTCATAGTTAGGGTTTCAATTTTCAATTTTCAATTGAAGCATTATTTTCATCTGAGAACCTCTTTACTCCTAAAAACACAAAGTCCTGAGTCAGCCTAAATCAACCCACTGGAGCAAGAAAGGGAACCCTAAGCAAACATCTCACGGGAAGAAGGGAATAGAACGTGTGCACAAAAGGAAAATGATTTGAGACATCTGCCCCAGCAAAGCCAAGAAAATCTTGCATCAGAAGCACAGGTCCGTGGATATTCCATTATAATATTGTTTCTTTTATCACTAAGAATTATGTGTGAAGGCGCACCCTTGCGCCTGAGAAGGTTCGGTTGCAGTCTTGACAAAGGGTTATAAAAGAAAACTTTATTCAAACAATCAAATGGAAGAAAGACCTTGAAATCAGCTACCACTGAGTACAAGGAAGATGTTCGAGTGTACAGAATATACTTGGAAAGAAGAAAAAACAAAAGAGATTTCAGTCGTCAAGAGGGCCGGTCTCGCCTACATAACCATCAGCTACATCACCTGTTGATGCTCCCCTCTCTGGATCTCCCTCAGTTTCTGCATCAGACGTCTCCGCAGTAGCAGCGCACTCCATCCCAACATCACCAGCGGGAGCATTAAAAAGCGCATCAACATTAGGAGCCGTACCAATTGCTTTCAGGTGTTCAGGTTCCTCTGTGTTGGAGTCAAGAATTATCACGCCGTCCTGAACCGGGTAATCACACTTGCCTTCATTCGGAGGTCGTTCATGCTCAACTCTCCGCCTCTTCAACCGCGCTGCAAATCTCTCTGCCCTTGCGCTTACTAGTGTCTGCAGCGTTTCCTCGCGCCTCCACCGCTCCTCCATGTCAATCGCAGCTGAAAGTGCACGATACGTCCTCTTGCAATACGAAGGTGTGAAATAGACATCCCCTGTATCGCACGGCCGACTTCGCGAAGCGAAAGATCGATCTTAGCCATTACATCTTCGTGTGCACGGTTTTCGGGCTTGTCAACTTCGAAACTTCTCTCTGGGGAAGCAACAGAATGATCGTCAGCCGCTTCCATGATAAACTGCAAAGGAGAGGAGGTTATGAGCGCACAAAAAAAAAATCAAAAAACCAAATCAATCGATCAGTCAATCAGAAGATCAGAGCAATACCTGAGATATGGAATAGACGACCACGTGAGATGATTCTTTATAATCTCACAAGTCGACAGAATCCCAGAAGGAAAAGAAGTCTTTACTTGCCACCTATGAAGGCTGCTTATTCGGGATAACAATCGACGAGGCTTATCAGATATACCTGAGGAAAGCCGTGTGTGATGAAAGAAGTACACCTGAAGAAGCGGCCGAGCTCAGATATGTACAATAGGAACCAAAGCGACTCACCAGATCAAGTCCTGTTTCCTTCGCATCCTTAATCGAACCAACCGGTTCCGAGGCAACGCCTGACTATCCGGTAAATATGTATCTACTTTAGCCTGGTCATTTCAGTATATATGTATGTCACCATCTCATGCCTACCACACAATAGTGTAACCATTATGTGCTAGGCAGGGGACTTAATGTTGATGGTGGATTTTCGTTTAAGGTTAAATTTGTAAAAAACCAAAAAAATCATGCGCTGACATCTTGTAAAAGATAAAGCCATTTATAAGTGTTGGATACTCCCTCACTTAATTCACCAAGAATGGAGCATGTAGCAACAATCCCATTCTGTGAATACATGAAATTCCTCCAGAGGTTGGAGCATGTGGCAACAATCCCTTCCTGTGAATTTCATATCGGCCTTGTATTTCCATTACTCATTATCGGTGTGGCATGACGATCGAGTGTTACTCTTACGAGTAACGCGAACCTCCAAGCACTATAATAAAACCATGTACGAAATACCCGTACAGCCGACTCTCGGTGTGTTATACTAGCCCGATTGAGCCCCTCTCGGTGTGTTATACTAGCCCGATTGAGCATCCTGGACCGACCGTATCGATCCGGATATGATCTCGATCGCAGTCATCCAACTCCATAAGCATGATTGGATGACCCCAGTTCAATTCCATCACCCCCAAGCAGGTATGGAATACCCACGGCCGACCCCGCATGGTCGGTCATTGGCCTAGCTTGCCAAGAAACCGTTCATACCAAGCATTATGGACGGAAAACCCTAAATTAGGGTTTGCGGCATATTACATGTGTTGCAAAGCGCCTCAACCATCCATCTTCGCATGTATAGATGGAGGGTGTAGATGTAGACTTAAAGGGCCCAGAGCATGTCAACACGATCACCGTGGGACCGCCTACACACTTGACCAATCGGTCAAGACCAACAATGTTTGGCCGTGACAAAATCGTCACCCAAACAAGAGATGGCACACGGCTTTGAAAGCCAAAATTAGGGTTTCAAGCCATCACGCGCGTCCATCTTCTCCGGCACGAATGGAGGGTCACAGATTAGACTAAGCAAGGGCCGGTCATACCAGCATGACCACCGTGGGCCCATATACCTCCTTATGTGTTCGGCCAAGGCATATCATGCCTGGTTAATCCCAAACGTGCGTCCAAACTAGCATGACCACGCCTCCCAAACCACAAACTGATCTCGACCGCTCAACTTCACCGGATGATTTGAGTGGCTTAGATCACGTTTTCATGGGATATTCAGGTATATGCATGAACACCAGCCTGCCATCTTCACGTCAAACCCATCGGCCAAGACCGACCAAATTAGGTCGTCTTGGAACGCGCGCCGGAAAAAGCATGATGCGCGGCCTTTTGCGGCATCAATTTCCTATTGCAAAATTGATCTCAACCACTCCTCTATGCCGGTCAAATTGAGTGGCCTAGATTGCACCTTCATGGGACAGTGAGACATGGACGTGTACACTGGCATGCTATCTACATGCACGATCGGTCGGTTCTCTCCAAATCCCTTTCCATGCTCGGTTTCGACCAAGCTGAAGAGTGATGCTTGCGCACCTCTTTAAAAACCCTAATATTCATTAACGGTCGCAGATGAGTGTCTCAAAGATCATCTCATCCGTCCAACTTCACCAGCTTGGTTATACAACCCTGGTCGGGAGTTATTTGGTCAGTGAGGCGTCATTACCCATCACTTTACCACACCATAATACAGTACCTGCATAAAATACACACGATACTTCACAAGTATCGACTTTCTGAATAACACAGTTACTCAATTCAGCATTACATGCTATCTTTCGTGGATCCACGATCCACACATTCCAGACATCAATCATGTCACAAACTGGGGGATACATACGGGGTATTGGTCTGGCGGTTTACAGCGTGCAGCGTGCAACGCGCCATCACAAGAACGTGTCAGGAAGTCATGGACGGTTAGAGATGAACAGGAGAAGTGGGCAAGACTGGTCGTGTGGCACCGACGCACAACTCCACTACTCCATCACTCCACTTCCTCCACTTCCCACGAGAGACGTGAATAAGGCTCAATGACTTGTATAAATAGGTTCTCCGCCCTATTTCAAACAACAACACAAGTTCAGACGAAACAGAAAACCAAGTGTTAATACAAAAACGTATTCCAACACCCGAGCTTGCTTGCATCAATCACAAGCCTGCTCACCTTTCATTACAAGTCATAAGCAAGCCAACACCTTCGCAATCTCAACACCTTCTTCGCTTCCCTCCCTAAGATCAACCCCATCTCCTTCACTTTGTGACCGAAACAAGTCCTGGAACGGCCATTTCTTGGTTTAGGCCGGACTTGCACAGATTGATCTCTCGAATCTACAAGCACTCACCGCGCAGTGCATTTGTTTAAGGTTTAAATTCATTCCTCATCCACACCCCAAATTACCAAATTCTGCAGGAGTAGTTTTCACCCATAAACACCTATCAACAACAATCTTATTTTTTCTTAGCTATATTTTTACTAAATGACTCTATAAATACACCTACCCTGCATAATTAATTCCCAAATTTTAATAAGTAAAATTCATGCTTTAAAAGAAAATAAAATTAAAGAGCAAAGTTAGATTAATAAATTAAGTATGTAAAAAAAAAAAAAAACGAGATCAATTAAAATATTATTATTTTTGGTCAAAAAATCAACCACGTACTCTGCCGGTGATCGGCCGTTAACATGGTCCCAAGGTGAGCGGATAAGATTTAATTAAAAAAAAATCTAAGTAGTCTCTATCTACACGTGTCCAATTTAGAGTTGTTATATCATCAAAGTCTAATCCGTTGAGTACAACGAAATATTATACAAAGCCCTAATTATGCACCTTTTCTCTCTGTCTTCATCTCTTCACTACAACCAATCCATAATATCTATCCTGGTCAAGTAGCCTTTGGTCGGTTTTTTTGTAGTGAATTCTTGTGCTTCCCTCACCGTATACATAACAGGGCATTCCTTGGTGAGGATGCACTTACAACACAATCAAGTTGTGTTGAGGTGAACAATGTCTTGCTCACCATAAGTGACTGTTGGAATTTTGAATAGAAATATGAGTTAGTTAGTTAGTTAGATAGTTAGTTAGTTAGTTAGTTAGTTAGTTAGTTAGTGTGAATGGATTTGTCCACTCACTTAAACCTTTTCAATTTGTTGTGTCTTATCCCAAGGGATGTGACTCTCCACTAAGGGTTGTGACTCTTCATGAAAGGATTTCTCCAAGAGTCACTTCTAAACCTATATAAGCCCCCCACATTCTCCATTGCAAGATATGTGTTTTTAGAGTAATAAACTAGTACTAGAAATTTTAGAGTTTGCATGTTGTCTTCAAGAGTTAAAGAAGATTTTGTGCTACATCTATTCGCGTTCGATGTTATCGAAGTGCTGCGAAAAACATCGAGGTATTGTTTAATGTTGGAGACATATGCCGCTAAACGTGTAACAACATTATATACATGGCATCAAATGTCTTAAGCAAAGAGATTACTCGCCTCAATACCTACAAATGTCTCACACAGAAAAGTCTATTGGAATAGATAAATCTGTCTCCCACAGAAATACCTATGAGTTTTGTTCCGTATTTTGATAAATCAAGGTGCACAGGAACCAATTGATAAACCGGACTTATATTCCCAAAGAACAACCTAGTATTATCAATCACCTCACAATAATCTTAATCGTATGGTAGCGAAACAAGATATTCTGGAATCACAAACGATGAGACGAAGATGTTTGTGACTACTTTTAATCTTACCTATCAGAGATAAATCTCAAGCAAATCTTAGCAAAGATGATACTCAACCACGATACAAGAAGTAAGATCAGAACACGCAGCTATAGAGAAAATAGTTGGGTCTGGCTTCACAATCCCAATGAAGTCTTCATGTCGTTAACTGATAGGTGTCTAAAACACCTAATTTTATATCTAGTATTTATGCTTTCTTTGCTATTATCCTTGTGAATTGCATCTCTTATGTTTAGTTTTGAGTTATCAGGTACTATGAATTCATTTGGAGCGAAAATGGCAAAAAGACTAATTCACAGGCGAGGGACATGGGAGTCGATCCAAAACAACACAGGGGCTGTCATTTGGTTGGCCCTTTTCCTATTTATGGGTGCTTAGAGTCATTTCTGGGTAACCCCTTATCTATTTCACCTGAGTGGGTGTAGCCACTCCCATTCCTACACAACCCTAGAATTCAGTGGGCATTATTTCCCAATTATTATTCTCAAACTCAGAGAAGGAAGAAAAGAGTGCGGCTGCACCATTGATTCAGCTATTTTGGCCGTGAATTGTTGTGTGAGAATCAGAGATGAACTTGGTGGAATCTGATGTATCTGGTGATGAACTGATTAGGTTGAATCAATGGGTTGGTAGCTGGTGATTTGAGAAACTGAGGAGAAATAGAGGTTGGGTTTCTGTAACTGGAGATGGGGTTAGATGTGGCAGCTGTTGCAGAAATTATAGGGGAGATTCGGATGATGAATCGTTATTGTGTACTGGGGATGAAAGTGACGATTAAAGTCGAGATTCAAATGGGTTTTGATTAGTCTTCTGATGGGAAAGTTTAGAGAGGTGGTAACTCAAATAAGGTCTTGAATCTGTATGAAATTGATGCTGCAAATTGAAGAATGGAGAGATTCGAGATTTCAAGATCTGTGGTGTTGGTTCGATGGGTATTTGAATTGGTTGTTACTAGAAATTGCATATGAGGAATTAAAAGATGATTTTGTGATGTATATGAACTGATGTTGCTATGGGTATTGTCTTGGCTAAAGTTTGTCACAGAGAGGATTTAGACATGGTGCCAAATTGGTATTGTAAAGGAGAGTGCAGCTGAGTAATTGATGCAGTGAACTGAACTACAAATGAAGCTGGTGTATGGATTTAGTCTGTGTAGTGTAGTATTTCAGGTCAATAATGGCATTGCAGGTGAGATGGAGGTTCGAATCTGAGCTCGAGTCAAGGAAGAGATGTTACGGCTGTTGCAGATGATTGCCATGGATTAGGTGGAATTGTGTAAGACTAGAAGGCAGCGTTGCTGCTCCAATGGAAGAATGGCTTGAACTATGAAGTACTGATGCAATTGAATATAAAGTTGGGTTTCAGAAGTACAGTGAATGTTGTAACTCAATATTGCAGGTTGATTTGGGTTCGAAAAGATGGGTTGAATTGGTTTACTGTGAATTCGATTGAAGCTGAGAAGAACTGAAAGGCTTGCTGCTAAGAATCCATGGAGTCTCTGACAGCAGAATGATGAAGATTAAAATGGATTGTGTGGGTTGAATATGTGTGGAATTGCAGGGGTAACTGAGCTGGAGTCTTAGTCTTGAGGTGTTGCTGTTAGTTTCAAATCTTTAGATTACGCAGTTGCGGCAGGTTGAGAGTATATATTGTTCAACCAGTGATGGTGTGCTGCAGAAGTAAGAATTGGCAGTTTTGAATGCAGCGTGGGTGGTTAGGTTGCGGCATTTGTGACGATTCAGGTGGTTATGAAGTTGCAGAAGGAATACGATAGTACACTGGACTGTAAGTGAGCTGCAGAATGATTGTGGTACTGAACTAGAGCAACAAATTGCAGTGCAGTTGGAATTGCTACTATAGAAAGGGTGTGCTGTGCTTGTTGGTGCTGCAAATGGAAACTAAGAAGCTACAGATAGCTGCAGTTAAGGCAAGGCTCAAATGGTGCTGATATGAATGTGAAGTGTAGATGCATGATAGGCTGATAAAATTGCAGGGTCAAGAAGCTACAAAAGTGCAGTGGCTTTGAGATGAATCTGGTAGTGAAACTGAAAGACACTGGTGACTTCAAGGAAGTGGTGATAATGATGCAGCTAAGCAGTATTGCAGGTCATGAGAATGATTGAACTGGTGGCGCTGTCTAGAAGAGACTGACGATGAATGCTTGGTTCGTTAGATGTATATTAGGTGCAGCTGAACTAAAATGGGTTGAGTCTGCCGCAGAGTTGCTGTTGGTACTTGTACTGGTACTGGTGGATAGGATGGATTACTGGCAAGATGATGGTATAGATTTATGCTGTGGTGTTACAGGGAATTGAGTGATTGCAGGTGTTGAGTTTGTTGGCCTCTACAACAGACTGAGGTTGCAGTTCAGATGGTAGTGATGTTATCTGAGTGATGGATGATTGCGGATGAAAGAAGGCTAGATGAATGTTAGGTTTATATATTGCAGCTGAATTGGTGTTGGCCTTGAGATAAAATGCGAGAAATGGAATGGCTCGAGTATCTTTGTGCTCGATGAGCGAGATCGGAAGTGGAGCATTTGCATGGATGAACTGGTGGTGTTGCTGTGTATTAAATGGATTGGAATGGAAATCACAGTCAAGGGAGTAATCGCTGGTGATTGGCCAGGTATTTAACTGAAGTGTAGTTATGGCTTGGGAAGGAGCTGATGGTTTTACACAGCTGAAGGTTATGTAACAGCCATATTTGTGTTTGCGAGAGACATTGCAGGTGCTTGGTGTTGATTACAGATTATAGAGAATACTTGCAGCTGCAAGTTATGATATGAATGATGCGGAGATGAGAAGTAAGTGGTGCACTGCTGTTGCGACATTGCCGATGTTATAGAGTTATGAATCTGAGCTAGGAAAGGAGGAATGAAAGATTGCAGGATGTTGTTGTTGAAGCTACAGAACTACAGGGAAGAATTGAGAGAATGCAGAGCCATCATGGCTGGACTGAGGTTGAGGTGTGCAAACATTGTGCAACACAGCTCTGGCAATGACTCACACAATGATGTCACTGAGTTGATTCGCTGACTCTGTCTGACTTTCCGAGTTGACACAGTTGACTCGGTTGACTGATATGTGACCAGTGACCGGGTGGACTTTGCCGGTCACCTGAGCTCTCTTCCAGTCACTTCTCCGGCCAATTTCCGGCCATAATACCAGTTTTCCGGCGACTATTTTTGGGACATATTTTCACATGGGTATTCCTCGCATATGGGCTTGGTGGACCACTTGGACTTTGGGCTTTGAAGACCTAGTTTTGGAAAGAGGAAAGACTACAAAAAGGAAAAGCTTCTTCTTTTGGAGGACGTATTTTCTACTGGGAGTTTTGGAGAGCGGCGACTAGGTTTGTGTTTGTACCCCCATTAAAATGGTGCACGTGCGTACCGCACAAGTTATTCAATACTGGTGAAACATGGTTTATTGGGATAACTCGTTTGGTTTATTATGGAAACCCGTCGGTTTATTAAAGAAACCCACATGGCTTATTATAGAAGCCCAGTTGGATTATTTTGGAAGCCCAGCCGGTTTATTAAAGAAGCCCAATTGGCTTATTTTGGAAGCCTAGTTGGCTTATTATTGAAGCCCATTTTGTTTATTATGGAACATAACTGGCTTATTTTGGAAGCATAGTTGGCTTATTGTTGAAGCACATTTGGTTTATTATGGAAACCCATTTTTACTTAATATGGTAGCCCAGATAAATCCTAACAGAAAGAGGATAATTATCTTAGGTGGTTATAATTATTATTCAAGATAATAATTATTTAAGATAATTACAAAATCCTAACAGAAAGAGGATAATTATCTTAAGTGGTTGTGATTATTATTCAAGATAATAATTATTTAAGACAAATAAGGATTATGATAAATATTAGAGGAATAACAAACTTTATCATGAATCTGGTTGTTTTCTTGGATTTATACAGGGAAGGGAAGTTATGAAGATTACTATGAAACCCTAAAGCTAGATCTACTTTCTGCCTATAAATAGAGGCTAAATCCCAACTCGAAGAGGGAGGAGAGAAAGGGGAAAAAAATCTCAATTGGAGGAGAAGGGGCTACCATTTTCAGCACATTTCATCTTCTTAGATATGTTTTCTAACCAAGAGAAAAACCATTGATACTTATATCAATAAAACTTCTCCCCAAGGGGATTCATCTGTGGACGTAGGCATTACTTGCCAAACCACGTAAAATTCTTGTCTTCATTATTTTTCTTTTTTATGGGTGTCTTACTTCTTCGTCATCATCATCAAATCAATTGTGTTTTGTGCCTAATAGTAAATTTTGGTACAAACATTGGCGCCGACTAAGGGGAACCCGAGCTAAATATCGTGCTCTCCCTTTGAGATAAGTTTTTCATCCCAAGTGTTCTTGAAAATTATGGTTTCAAGACGATTTGGGAAAGAAGGAAAAAGAGGTTCACAACGTTTCTAGAAAAGTTGCAGAAAGTTTTCAGAAAGTTGTGATCCAGAACGTCGCGATCCAGAAAAGTTGCAGAAATTTCTGAACGTCGCGATCCAGTAAAGTTGCAGAAAGTTCTGAACGTCGCGATCCAAAAAGTTGCAGAATATCAGTTTCAGAATCGTCGCATAAGAAAAGGTTGTTAAAAACAAAGTTAAAAAATATACCATAAGCCCAGATTTATCTAGCAAGTGAGAATCGGATATAATAGATCTAGTTCCTGCTTCACATGGGGGCGTCTTTTCTATTTGGGAATATCTATACAGAAATTGGGGTGGCTAAAGTGACGCCTAGCATGCAATCTGTTGATGGTGGATTTTCATTTAAGGTTAAAATTGTAAAAAACCAGAAAATTATGCGCTGACATCTTGTAAAAGATAAAGCCATTAATAAGTGTTGGATACTCCTTCACTTTACTGATTCACCTAGAATGGAGCATGTGGCAACAATCCCATTCTGTGAATTAAATACACAAAATTCATCCAGGTTGGAGCATGTAGCAACAATCCCATATACCCTGTGAATTTATAGCATTATTAATTAATGCGTAAGCAGCCTTGTATTTCTGTACTCATTATCGATGCGGCATGACGACGATCGAGTGTTGCTCTCAGCAGAGCAACATGAACCTCCAAGCATTATAATGAAAGCATGTACGAAATACCCGTACGGATGCAACTCTCGGTGTGTTATACTAGCCCGATTGAGAATCCGGTGTGTTATACTAGCCCGATTGAGCATCCTGACCGTCCGGATATGATCTCGATCATCCAACTTCACCAAAGATGATTGGATGGCCCAGATCGATTCCATAACCCCCAAGCAGGTATGGAATATTCACTGCCGAACCAACGCGGACCCCGCATGGTCGGCCTCCCCAAAAGATTGGCATAGCTTGCCAAAATGTCCAAACCAGAGCAGTATGGATGGAAAACCCTAAATTAGGGTTTGCGGCACATTACATGTGTCGCAAAAAAGCCTCAACCATCCATCTTCGCGGTATAGATGGAGATTCAAAGGGCCCGAGCATGTCAACACAATCACCGTAGGCCGCCTACATACCGACCAATCTGTCGGGACCAACCATGGTTGGTCATCCCAATTTGTGTGCCCGAACAGAGCATGGTTACACGGCCGTGAAAGCCAAAATTAGGGTTTCGAGCATCACGAGCGTCCATCTTCTCCGGCACGAATGGAGGGTCCCAGATTAGATTAAGCAGGTCCGGTCATACCAGCATGACCAACTTGGGCCCGTATCTTCCCTCACCTGATCGGCCAAGGCATATCATGGCTGGCTATCCCAAAACGCGCGTCCAAACTAGCGTGGTCACACTTCCCAAACTGCAAACTGATCTCGACCACTCAACTTCACCGGACGATTTGAGTGGCTTAGATCACGTTTTCATGGGACGATCGGTATAGGCGTGAACACTAGCCTACCACCTACACTCAGACCGATCGTCCAAGACCGACCAAGAATTGGTTGTCTTGGAACGCGCGCCTGAAGATGGCATGATGTGCGGCTCTTGCGGCACTAGTTTTCTGTCACAAATTGATCTCGACCACTCAACTTCACCGGACGAATTGAGTGGCCCAGATCATACTTTCGTGAGATAATGGGGTATAGGTGCCTACACCGTCATTCCGTATACACGCATGTACGATCGGCCTGGCCAAAATCGTATCCCAAGCTTGGATTCGACCAGGCTGAAGAGGGATGCTTGCGCACCTCCTCTAAAACCCTAATTTCATCAATGGTCGCAGATGAGTGTCTCAAAGATCATCTCATTCGCCTCAACATATAATTAAAAATCTGCCCTTTGTATGTTGCTTTACTTGAATTTGAAATTTGCTCTTTTTTCTCGTTCCGTTGCTTGTAAACCTTGAACTTCTCCAATTTTCCTTGTAAATTTTGATGTCGCTCCTTGTTGATGATGATGGTGTTTCTATGGATCCGTTGTTGTGGAGAGAATGGTGCTAACTGCAAATCGAACTACAAGAAGGAGGCTTTCATCTATAGACGTCACCCTTATGATTGACAAAATTAGCACTCAAGAGATCAAAGAGTAGTGCTTCTATTGGTGGGAGGTTGGGTAGCTCACCATTCTACCCGGAATTAATGTATGGTGACACACACTCAAAAGAAAGCTCTTTAGTTAGATGGAAAATTTCTGGTCGGTGCCTCACATGATATAAATACGGGTAGTCTCCACTAATGATTGATCAGCAACTCTAATAATGCATTTCTCCCTACACCAAATTTGCATCACCGGCATGATTAAATCCATTATTTAACACTCTAACAAGCAAGAAATCCGAATGTAGTTCCCTAACACTTCCAAGTTCAATTATGTCGGTCAGAATTCTCTATGTAAACATACCTAGAAGTATGCTAGTGACTCTAAAATCTCTAAAAGTTGAAGTTTTATGTAAAACGTTTTTTTTTTTTAATTTTTTTTTTTTTTTTTTTTTTTTTTTTATTTTAAAATACATGCTTAACCACTCCCCCACACTTAAACCTTACATTGTCCTCAATGTAATTGAATCATCCTAGTAAAGTCAAGGTGGGAAATTTTAACATGATATGGAACAAGAAAAAACAAACAAAAAAGCAAAAGGATAAGGATAAGAAATACAAAACCTATGGGTTGCCTCCCATTAAGCGCTTGTTTTAAAGTCGACGGCCCGACTTAGCTTTTGCAAGATTCATTAGCCCGCATCAATCTCTTTCACGGGAAAACATGACTTCACATCACTAGGGTATCTCTTTGTCTCAAAGATATTGAAGTGGATGAGTGTACCATCAAACTCCATAGTCAAGGTGCCATTTTGGACATCAATCTTTGTACCTATTGGTGCTTAAGAATGGTCTACCCAATAGCAAAGGTGTAGACTTGGAAGAATTCTCATCATTCATGTCCAAGACATAGAAATCGGCCGGAAATACAAGCGCATTAACCTGCACCAAAACATTCTCAACAATCCCTTTCGGGTAAACATTAGATCGGTTAGCAAGTTCAAGAACTACCCCGGTCTCTTTAAGAGGACCAAGATTCAAAGAATCATAAATCGAGGAAGGCATAACATTAACCGATGCTCCCAAATCTAGTAAAGCTCGAGTAAGCCTTGTTTTACCAATTGTGCAAGGTATAGTGAAACTACCGGGGTCCTTTAATTTTGGTGGGAGTTTCTTGAGAATGAACGCCGAAGCATTCTCCCCCACACTCATGATTTCATTCCCTTTTAACCTTTTCTTCTTCATGCACAACTCCTTTAAGAACTTTGCACAACGAGGAATTTGACGAATAGCTTCAATGAGTGGAATATTGACTTGTACTTTCTTAAGGATGTCCCAAATATCCTTGTATTCCAAGTCTTTCTTCGATTTAGAAAATCGACTAGGAAACGGGGGTGGAGTTGTGAAAGTAGGAACCGTCTCCTTGGGTAGGTTGGTTGGGGATGTATTCTCCTTTGGTGCGGTTTCAATTTCCTCTTTCTCATCATACACCTCATCTTGTTGATTTGGTTGCTCCACTTGTTTCCCACTCCTCAAAGTAATCGCATTAACGCTCTCTCTTGGATTAACAAATGGTTGTGAAGGAAGCTTTGTGGACGCTTGAGCTTTCAATAGGTTCACATCGGTCGCTAATTGCCCCACTTGAATTTGTAAATCCTTGATTGCCGAATCGGTCTTTTGTTGTTGTTGTTGGACCAAAGTGGTGATACCTTGCATACCTTGCATCAATGCATTGAGCTTGTCATCAATTGAAGAATCTCGCTCCTTGACTTGTTGTGGTTGGAATTGTTGTTGAGGTTGTAAGCGTGATTGTTGGAAACCACCTTGTTGCGCATATGGATTAGGATCCTCCGCTTGCTTGTTTGCATAACTAAAGTTAGGATGATCCTTCCAACCGGGATTGTAAGTATTCGAGTATGGATCGTACCTCGGCCTTTGATTTGGATATAAAGCATTTACTTATTCGGTCTCATCATCCGGAATAATAACCGCGGCCATCCTTTGAATCATTTTCTCCATGTTACCCATCCTTTGATCAAGGTGTGATGATGAATCACTAACTTCATGCACTCTCCTAACCATTGGTTCATCTCTTGTGTAGAATTGTTGCGAGTTTGCAGCCATACTTTCAATCAACTCGGTAGCTTGGGTCACCGTCTTGTTCATTAGTGCACCACCACCCGCGGCGTCAAGAAGATATCTATCATTTGGGTGGAGAGCTTCGTAGAAGTATTGGAGTATCATAACGTCACTAAATTGATGGTGTGGACAGCTTGCCACCAATCTCTTGTATCGCTCCCAACATTCATATAATGACTCTCCCACATGTTGCTTCAAACCACAAATCTCCTTGCGAATTTGAGTAGCTTTGGATGCGGGAAAATATCTCTCGAGGAAAAGTTTCTTCATCCCATTCCATGTTGTGATACTTCCGGAAGGCAAATAATATAACCATTCCTTAGCATTGCCCGCCAAAGAAAACGGAAAGCTTTCAACATTGCTCCATCCGCATTAGTCTCCGGTGGAAGCATAGCCATAACTATGGTATAGAAGTCCATAAGATGTTTGTTTGGGTCTTCATTCACCATGCCATGAAACTTTGGTAACTCTCTAATCAACCCCGGCTTGATCTCGAAGGTTGAGTTAGTTTGGATACACCATTGTTGTGTATCGAGCTTGTGAGAAGCTAGGTCCTTGAGTGTACGATCAGCCATTGCTTCTTCTTCTTTGTCCGAATCTGCGAACTCACTTGATGAAGGAGGAAGTGGAGTGTTAACCGCTCGAATGAAATCCTTTAGTTGAGTGCCGGATCGAAGACGTATTGGACTCGGTCTGCCCTTTTTAAGCATTCACCAAAGGTATAACACCTGAAACAAGATTCTCGAAAACTAAGTTAGATACGGTATAAAATCTAACAAAGCAAGAATATAACAAAAAGAAAAATAAAAACAACTAAAATCGTCGGCTGCTCCCCGGCAGCGGCGCCAAAATTTGATGCGTGTCGTAACCACAACAAATTAGTGAATATTTTTCCACTCAATTAACAAGTAATATGGTGATAGTTAAGTTCGTTCCCACGAGGAGCAAGAGATTTTTAGTTGTAAAATTGTCACAAAAAGTGGGGATGTATAAAGCAAAAGAAAATAAACAAAGCAATTCAAAGTTAAAGTTGAAATCAATAAGAGAGACAAGACCAAGGAATCCTTCTTCGTTGCAAAACAATGATTCAAGTTATGTTTTTCATCCACATGTTATTAGTCACAGATTATCACCAACCGTAGGTAAAGCAGCTAGATCAGTGCTAAACCCCTAAATCCCTTGTATCACCGGATACGTAAGTTCTCGACTACCGGATTCTATTTACCAAACCACCTAGTAGTAGATCACTCTAGATGTAATTTAAATAAACGCATTAAGATTTATGAACTTATTAGGTTAATATTAGTAGTTAGACTCTTAGATCAAGGTCTACTTGCTAACGTTGTTTTCACACACAATTGCTCCACGGAATCCCTTCGCAAGGTCTCATGTTTGCTACTTATGTAAAGAGTCAAGAAACGATTAATTATCCCCTAACTTTCACTAGCTTTAGATTAAATTAACAAATCAATTTAGCGTGCACTCTAAACAATCTATCAATCAACCATGAATGTATAAACATTCCTATTAGTAAAAACAAACGATAATCATGTGAAAAACTTCAAGATAGAATTGAAAACAAAACTCAAATCATATATTAAGAACTAGGAATTCATCCTCAATCAATAAGAAAATTAGCTACTCATGTTTTTGAAATTCACACAAATAATTAAAGGGAGAATTTTTCAAGTTCACACAAATAATTAAAAGAAGAATTTTGAAAAGCAAACAAAAACACAAGTGTTGTGTGTGTAGAGAGGTGTGTAGAGAGATGTGTCAAAGATTATATAGAACTTCTCTATTTATAGGCTTCAATGCTCTCCAAATCTTCCAAGGAATAGAACCCTTTTCCTTTAGCAATTCAATTTCCAAGTTCAAGTCTTTTTTCAAATCTTCCATCTTCTCTTTCCAAATTTGAGCCAAATTCTCCATCCAATTCCAAGTCCAAGTCTTCACACCCATGAGTCTAGAATACTCTTCACAAAATTCTGCACATATTAGGATCGCCGGAAAATTACTGGGATCACCGGAATCCGGCATCGGAATAGTGTTGGCGGTCACTGGATTATTCTTTTCCGTCGACAGAATATTCCGTCATAGTTTCGTCAGAACTAACGGACTGGCTGACGGTCTTTGTTAGTCAACTGGGTCAAGGAGAGGGAGAGTCAGCTGAGTCAGTCACTCAGTCAGCTGTCAAACTCTGTCTTACTGGGCTGACTCTACTGAGTTGCAGGGCTGGATCGGTTATCGGACTCACTGAGTCGACTCATGTTATTGGGAAACCAGTAGAGTTAAACATTGTTTACAGACTTCCTACCAAATTCAGGCCTCACTTTTCACTCCATACCCGCACAAAATCCTAGCATACATCTATTTCATTCACGTTTGAAGCACAACACCATCTTTATCTTCCCTTTGCAGTGTTCTTCGTCTCAATCTGGTTATAATTCCACCGTCAAATCCATCCTTCACAGCACCCACACTAATTCATATTCTACCTGTTACTCAACTGATGCTGAACTCCAATTAATCACGAACCCATCTGCTCTTCTCGACTTCACACTGCTTCAATTACAGACCCATTCTGCAGCTTATTCACCTTCTACCACCACCAACAACATTTTCAGTCAAAACCCATTAACTTAAATCATCACAGACTCGAGATTCAGCCACAGATTCGTCCCAATTTCACTTTGTTCTTTAGTTGCAAAAATCGAAACCTAATTTCTCCAATTCAATTCTATTACCAGAATCGATCTCTGGTCTCAGTTCAAACACCCATTAACCACAGTGCCACCTTCATCAGTTCTCAAATTACTCACCAGTTTCTTCCAATCTCGAACTCATCTTCGTTTCATCAATTACAACGACCAACAATTCCATTTACAACACCCTCACCTCTGGCTGCCAGATTCAATCTTGAATCAACCCCTAATTCCATTTCTTCTTTATCAACAGATTCGATCCAATCTTCTCTGTCTGTTCTCTGTTTAGTGCAGCATCAACTTCCTCCAATCTTCTCCATTTCTCTATCAGCGTCTCGATCTGGTCTGTTGAATTTAATAGCAGCGGCTGCTGCTTTTTTTTTATTTCTTCTCAATGTTTACAAATGAATGGAATGAATGAGAGACGACTCTCAAATTTAGGGTTATAAGAGTAGGTTTTGTTATTCAGTATCCGGTTACCTTGCTAAGGGCTAACCATCTGGCAGCCCCTTAACATTTGCTGGCTGTCTTTTAATATTTCTCCAAAAGAGTTGCCCCTTAACCTTGACTGGGCTCCAGATAGTGTTCGCCCATAATGACTATTATGCCCTTTTGCTCAAATTGGATAATTTCTTCTTCTTTTCCTCCGTGCGACTCCAAAGTAGCTACAAAACTCAAAACAGGCGTAAAATACATAATTTACAAGAAAAATAGCAAAGAAAGCATAAACAATAGATAGTAAATAGGATGTACTTTACAAGTATCGACCTCCTGAATAACATAATTATTTAATCTAGCATTACATTTAACTTTCTGTGGGTCCCACGATCCACACATTCGAGACATCAATCATGTCACAAACTGGGGATACATCTTGGGGTATTGGTGCAGCGGTTTACGGCGTGCAGCGTGCAACGCGCCATCACAAGAACGTGTCAGGAAGTCATGGACGGTTAGAGATGACAGGAGAAGTGGGCAAGCCTGGTCGTGTAAAACTAACACATTAATCCACTACTCCATCACTCCACTTTCTCCATTTCCCACGAGATACGAAGGTTAGGCTAAAAGACTTGTATAAATAGGTTCTCCTCCCTATTTTCCTGACAGGAGAAAACAGGAGAAACAAGAACAAGTCCAGACAACAGAGGCAAGTGTTGATACCATCGTATTCAAACACCGGAATGATAGCTTACACCACGCAAGCCGGTTCGACTTTCGATACAAGTCATTCATAGCCAACACCTTCACATTCTCAACACCTTCTTCGCTTCCTCCCTAAGATCAACCCCATCTCCTTCACTTTGTGACCGAAACAAGTCTGGAACGGCCATTTCTTGGTTTAGGCCGGACTTGCACAGATTGATCTCTCGAATCTACAAGCACTCACCGCGCAGTGCATTTATTTAAGGTTTAGACTCATTTCTCATCCACACACCCCCAAATTACCAAAACTGACAGAAATAGTTTTCACCCATAAACAATTGGCGACCACAGTGGGAGATTAATCTCTCGGTTGTAAAGTCAATTTCTTCGAAATCCGATTCAATTTCATCAATTTCAAAAAGGGTAGATCTTAGAATCAATTCAATCAACAATTCATTTCAAGATGGTGGAATTAAGGTCTGGATCATCAATCAATTCTGATGGAGCTAGTGTGGATAACAATCCTGGTGTCGAAGTACCTGTCAGTGGAGCTATTGTGGTCGATACATCTCATGGAGCCGTCACTTCTACCACCAGTGCCAGCGTAGTAGGAGATGTTCCAGTAAGTGTAACACCTCCCATCACTGAGCCGAGCGGCCGCAAATCCCGGCATCTCATCAAGTGTAACACCTTTGGTAGTCACCAGAGCAACAACTTCCACTCCTTCATCAGGACGAGGAGCCGGAGGGACGAGAGGAGGACCATCCCCCATTATCATTGCAGACTAGATGGAGAAGCAGGAAGTTCCTGCTAAGACTCAAACGGATATGGACGCAACTCAGAAAGAGGTACTCACTTTTCTTAAGACATTAACTGATCGATTGCCACAAGAGCCGCGACAGCCCCTAGAGCAAAAAAGGAACGCATTCAACGCACCGGAGAAGGTACTTCAGCGGCGCGGACCTCCATGGACCTGATCAAAGAAGCGACATCAGATATGAGCGGTCCTGTCATGGAGACTCCAACACTGGGGAGTGATCCTCACAACAATCTTCCTCAAGTCAATAGTTTCACTATGAACCAGAGGCCGGTGGATCGGGAAGCGGTTTCTCTAGTGGAAAGTTTATGCGAACTTTCACACCTCTCGAAGAACCATCGCGCAGACACGTTTTGCTGCAATCAACCAGAGAAAGGTCACGACCGTGCCCTACATGTCACCGCACGCATCAAGGATTCAGAGTTCAAGACGGCCCTTATCTACACAGGAGCGTCTTCGAATGTGATTAATCTCAAGACTCTCAGGACATACAAGGTTCTCCCAGGCAAGGTCGTACGGAAGCCTACCACAATGACGGACTTCGAGGGAAACCAAACCAGCACATATGGGAGAAGCTCCGCGGAAAGAATCAGACAAGTTCGTTGCGTCCCACTCCCCACGTGGGCGTCAATTCAGGAAGAAGACTGGCTTGCATCATTGAGGGCTAAAACCCACGATGCATCTTTGTTGATGAAGCATTCTTCTCCATCTTGTGAAGCCACGACCCATGTTCACACGAAGAGGGAACAAACTTTTGTGGCGAGTCGTGACCAGAATGGGAAAACGGTATACCGACACTGCCATTATCAATTAGCAGGGGAGACTGTTACCCAGTCTCTCCACCCAATAGAATGCTACAACATCAACGAACCACAAGAACAAGTGCTAGATGCTCCACAACAGCTGCAAGATGGCACCAACTCCACAACTGATAAGATTGAAATCGTTGAGGAATCTCCTAGGCCTATCTCCATCAGCTCAACCTTGTGTACGGATAAACGCACGAAGCTCGTGGAACTTCTCAAAGAGTACCAGGACATATTCGCTTGGAGATATGAAAAAATGCCGGATTTAGATGAAAATTGGTCACCCATCATCTACATGTCATACCTGGATCCAAGTCGGTTAAACAGTTGTAGTTCAGACACGAGGAAAATGGATAGATCAGGTGTTGCATAGACTTCAGAGACTTGAACAGGTGATGCTCCAAAAACGATCCTCCTCTACCTAACATCGACATGTTAGTAGATTGATAGGGTGTAGTAAAATACTTCTCCCACGGCCACGGTTTGTTTTATTTTCACTTTGTTATATTTCTCTTGTTAAAAAAAAAAAAAAAAAAAAAATCATAAAAGAAAAAGAGAAAAGAAAAGATTAAAAAAAAAAACAAGAGAAATATTTGTTTTGTTTTTATTTCTTTAATAAGCCGTGGGGAAGGAAAATCTATAAGGAAGTTTCAAGCGACAAGGATTATTAAGGTAAAGGTTACAAATTGTCAAGGATTTATGAGATTCGAGAGTTTATCATCAAAAGTTGAAACCGAAGATGAAGACCAAGAAGGCAAGACGAGGAGCGGAAGACGTTTCTATTGGATGCCGTGAGAGTGGTGTTATCATCATTGCAATCGGATGTGAAGGTGAGTAAGTAATCTCATCCTCGATAATAATGGTTGATTTCTTTTCTTAGAGATCGTCAGAAAAATGGTTTTTTCAAAATGTTAAAAGATGTGGGTTTTTCAAAATATTTCGGAAGTTTTCCTTCCCACCATTCAACGTGTTGCAGGATTTGTCTCTTCATTCCTACCTGCACACATGTGAGAACCATAAAAAGCCGTCTTTTTGAGTGCAATTATCATAAAATCCTTTTTGGTGAGGCAGAAGTCGAGGCGAAATGCTTATTGATCGTTTCTCAAACACGCGTTCTCTCATTATGGTGTGGTTATTTCTCACTCAACATTTAAGAATGAGAATATGTTCTTTAGTATTTCTAACTTCTTATTATTAGTATGCAGAAACTCTATGTCCTCATAACTCTTTGGATGCTTGGGACGCTGGAACGCTTTGAAGTTGTAAGTTTTAGTTTGATTTGCTCGAGGACTAGCAAAGTCTAAGTGTGGGGGAATTTGATACGGTGTAGAATACATCTTATTTACTATCTATTGTTTATGCTTTCTTTGCTATTTTTCTTGTAAATTATGTATTTTACGCCTGTTTTGAGTTTTGTAGCTACTTTGGAGTCGCACGAAGGAAAAGAAGAAGAAATTATCCAATTTGAGCAAAAGGGCATAATAGTCATTTATGGGCGAACACTATCTGGAGCCCAGTCAAGGTTAAGGGGCAACTCTTTTGGAGAAATATTAAAAGACAGCCAGCAAATATTAAGGGGCTGCCAGATGGTTAGCCCTTAGCAAGGTAACCGGATACTGAATAACAAAACCTACTCTTATAACCCTAAATTTGAGAGTCGTCTCTCATTCATTCCAGTCATTTGTAAACATTGAGAAGAAATAAAAAAAAGCAGTTTTTATTAAATTCAACAGACCGAGATCGAGACGATAGAGAAATGGAGAAGATTGGAGGAAGTTGATGCTTTGCCTTAAACAGAGAACAGACAGAGAAGATTGGATCGAATCTGTTGATAAAGAAGAAATGGAATTAGGGGTTGACTCAAGATTGAATCTGGCAGCCAGAGGTGAGGGTGTTGTAAATGGAATTGTTGGTCGTTGTAATTGATGAAACGAAGATGAGTTCGAGATTGGAAGAAACTGGTGAGTAATTTGAGAACTGATGAAGGTGGCATTGTGGTTAATGGGTGTTTGAACTGAGACCAGAGATCGATTCTGGTAATAGAATTGAATTGGAGAAATTAGGTTTCGATTTCTGCAACTGAAGAACAAAGTGAAATTGTGACGAATCTGTGGCTGAATCTCGAGTCTGTGATGATTTAAGTTAATGGGTTTTGACTGAAAATGTTGTTGGTGGTGGTAGCAGGTGAATAAGCTGCAGAATGGGTCTATAATTGAAGCAGTGTGAAGTCGAGAAGAGCAGATGGGTTCGTGATTGATTGGAGTTCAGCATCAGTTGAGTAACAGGTAGAATATGAATTAGTGTGGGTGCTTTGAAGGATGGATTTGACGGTGGAATTATAACCAGATTGAGACGAAGAACACTGCAAAGGGAAGATAAAGATGGTGATGTGCTTCAAACGTGAATGAAATAGATGTATGCTAGGATTTTGTGCAGGTATGGAGCTGAAAAGTGAGGCCTGAATTTGGCCGGGAAGTCCTGTAAACAGCCAGAACTCGGCTGGTTTCCCAATAACATGAGTCGACTCAGTGAGTCTGATAACCGATCCAGCCCTGCAACTCGGTAGAGTCACCCGATAAGACGAGTTTGACAAATGGGCGAGTGGTGACTCGACTCAAATGACTCTCCCTCTCCTTGACCCAGTTGACTAACAAAGACCGTCAGTCAGACCGTTAGTTCTGACGAAACTGTGACGAAATATTCTGTCGACGGAAAAGAATAATCCAGTGACCGCCAACACTATTCCGATACCGGATTCCGGTGATCCCAGTAATTTTCCGGCGATCCTAATATGTGCAGAATTTTGTGAAGAGTATTCTATACTCATGAGTGTGAAGACTTGGACTTGGACTTGGAATTGGATGGAGAATTTGGCTCAAATTTGGAAAGAGAAGATGGAAGATTTGAGAAAGACTTGAACTTGGAAATTGAATTGCTAAAGGAAAAGGGTTCTACTCCTTGGAAGATTTGGAGAGCATTGAAGCCTATAAATAGAGAAGTTCTCTATAATCTTTGACACATCTCTCTACACACCTCTCTACACACACAACACTTGTGTTTTTATTTGCTTTTCAAAATTCTTCTTTTAATTATTTGTGTGAACTTGAAAAATTCTCCCTTTAATTATTTGTGTGAATTTCAAAAACATGAGTAGCTAATTTTCTTATTGATTGAGGATGAATTCCTAGTTCTTAATACATGATTTGAGTTTTGTTTTCAATTCTATCTTGAAGTTTTTCACATGATTATCGTTTGTTTTTACTAATAGGAATGTTTATACATTCATGGTTGATTGATAGATTGTTTAGAGTGCACGCTAAATTGATTTGTTAATTTAATCTAAAGCTAGTGAAAGTTAGGGGATAAGTAATCGTTTCTTGACTCTTTACATAAGTAGCAAACACGAGACCTTGCGGAGGGATTCCGTGGAGCAATTTTGTGTGAAAACAACGTTAGCAAGTAGACCTTGATCTAAGAGTCTAACTACTAATATTAACCTAATAAGTTCATAAATCTTAATGCGTTTATTTAAATTACATCTAGAGTGATCTACTACTAGGTGGTTTGGTAAATAGAATCCGGTAGTCGAGAACTTCCGTATCCGGTGATACAAGGGATTTAGGGGTTTAGAACTGATCTAGATGCTTTACCTACGGTTGGTGATAATCTGTGACTAATAACATGTGGATGAAAAACATAACTTGAATCATTGTTTTGCAACGAAGAAGGATTCCTTGGTCTTGTCTCTCTTATTGATTTCAACTTTAACTTTGAATTGCTTTATTTATTTTCTTTTGCTTTATACATCCCCCCTTTTTGTGACAATTTTACAACTAAAAATCTCTTGCTCCTCGTGGGAACGAACTTAACTACCACCATATTACTTGTTAATTGAGTGGAAAAATATTCACTAATTTGTTGTGGTTACGACACGCATCATAGATGCAACCAGCGGACACGGCATGTTCTCCTCCATGGATGGATGTAGCGGCTACAACCAGATAAGGATGTACGAGCATGATGCAAGTAAGATAGCTTTTCGAACTCCTCTCGGAAATTTTTATTATACAATTCTGTCATTTGGTTTAAAGAATACCGGTGCAACGTATCAACGCTCTATTACGGCAATCTTCCACTGGAGCCGATACCTCAAGGGAGCAGCCTCAAGAAGATAACGATGTCCACGCGTCATATCGAGCAAGATCCTGGCGAGTCACTCTATCAGACAAAGTGGTCGAAAAGATCCGGCGAGTCACTTTATCGACAAAGGGTACATGTCTATCATGCTATGTTGGAGAATCCATGCTTTTGGTCATCCTCTCGGAGTCATGTTGAACGCTCATCTACAACAACATATGCCCCGATAGAAAGAACCAGGCCTGCCGATAATGAAGAGACTCCTAATGTTTGTAGGGGCATATATCTCACCAACAAAGGATACAACCTTGACCTTACATAGCGATTCCCTAAAGCGACAAGAGGAAAACCACCGAGATACAACATCATGCGCGTCCGTCAACTCCAACTCCAGTACCACATGCACGACTCCCACAATGATGAAACAATGTCCAAGATATTCCATATCTGGCTCGACAACAACCACTACGAACAAACCATGTAAACCATGCTTGGGGACTGAGGCTCAGCATTAAGTTCCTTCACCGTCAGTCAAGGAATTCTTCAACATGAGAGAGATGGTCAGTCAAGAAGCATGGAATTCGCAAGGGTAAATCGAACTGAAGAGGGAAACACTTCAATGCTCCCTCTAGCAGAAGTTGCTTCAATGGTCTATTCAAGAGTCGCCTCAACGCTCTATCCGGGACCCACGTTCGCTTCAGAATACTTCTTCAACACTCTCTCCAGGATCCACCTCAACGTTCGCACCAGAAACCACTTTAACATCCTCTCGAGCCGTTTCAACACTCAAGCTGCATCAATAATCTGCGCTCTGGTCAAGTTATCTTTGATGTACTCATTGCTCAACATACGTCTCATCCATCCTTCATGAGGGCCCAAATGGAGCATGAAAAACCTTGAAGTTGATAGGAGAAGGGTTATCTTGTGGAACAGAGATATTTTCATATAGTTGAAAGGGCGCGGTGAACAACTCATCATCAATGTTCGGCATATCTTTGAAGTGTCAACACCTCCCGACTTGGCACCACATTATCCCCAAAGACATCTCAACAGGAGTTCTTTTCTTCATTCTACAATAAAAGACATGAGTCAGTACTTGTATAAAAATGCGTGAGATGTGTAGTCACACACAACAGAACACACATTCACGCTGGAGTACACAAGGCTGGTATTGGGTCCAAACACCGGTATTGCTCAAGTCTCAAGTCCGGTGTTGATCAAGTCACAAGTCCGGTATTGCTCAATTCTCAAGTCCGGTGTTGATCAAGTCACAAGTTCGGTATTGCTCAAGTTTCAAGTCCGGTATTGATCAAGTCACAAGTCCGGTATTGCTCAAGTTTCAAGTCTGGTATTGATCAAAGTTACAAGGATGGTATTCGAATAAAACAGGCGCACGCAGCAGGGCCGGTTTTCAGTCGAAACACATGGTCGACGTTCAGTCAGGCACGCGACGGGTCCCACTTGATCCCAGACCCAGATTGGTCGAAGCAGACACAACCGTCCCCAATCAAAGCTCTCTCTCCAGAAGAAGGCGTTTCAGCTCCAACACTTCAACGCTCTCCCGGGCCTGCTCCAGAAGCTGCTTCAATGCTTTCTATAGGACCTACATTTACATTTGAGCACACAAGGTTCATTTTTTAAAAAGCAAGCTTGCTCACATCGGGTCTCACGTTCGAGCAAAGCAAACAGCAAGGCCGGTGTTTGGTCAAAGCATCAAGTCCGGTGTTTAGTCAAGCTAGCCGGGTCTGTGTTTGGTCGAAGTAGTAAGATGACACTCGAGCAATTACATCAACCGTACGGTCAAAGTAGGCGCATGACATGGCCGACGTTTGAAACATGTACACGGTGGTCCCGCGTTTGATCGAAACAGGCACATCAAGCCCACGTTCGATCAAGCGGTCAATAGGCCCCACACAACGAAACAGCGTAATGTGACCCCATCGAAGCAAGCAAGACCGACATCATGCTAGGGGAACACTCACCCACCGACGCCTCTTGAACGTGACATGCTCTAAGGACGGGATGACCCGTCTCTCCCGGTAACATCTAACTTTGTCTCATAAGCTTTGTCTTTAATCGTCACCATCTCATGCCTACCCCACAATGGTGTAACCATTATGTGCTAGGCGGGGGACTTAATGTTGATGGTGGATTTTCATTTAAGGTTAAAATTGTAAAAAACCGTAAAATTATGCGTGTTGACATCTTGTAAAAGATAAAGCCATTAATAAGTGTTGGATACTCCTTCACTTTATCGATTCACCTAGAATGGAGCATGTGGCAACAATCCCATTCTCAAGGAATTAAATACACAAAATTCATCCGGGTTGGAGCATGTAGCAACAATCCCATATACCCCGTGAATTTATAGCATTATTAATTAATGTGTAAGCGACCTTGTATTTCTGTACTCATTATCGGTGCGGCATGACGGCCGAGTGTTGCTCTCAGCAGAGCAACACGAACCTCCAAGCATTATAATGAAAGCATGTACGAAATACCCGTACAGGCTGCAACTCTCGGTGTGTTATACTAGCCCGATTGAGAACTCTCGGTGTGTTATACTAGCCCGATTGAGCATCCGGACTGTCCGTATCAGTCTGGATATGATCTCGATCATCCAACTTCACCAGCATGATTGGATGGCCCAGATCAATTCCATAACCCCCAAGCAGGTATGGAATATTCACTGCCGAACCAACGCGGACCCCGCATGGTCGGCCTCCCCAAAGATTGGCATAGCTTGCCAAAACGTCCAAACCAGAGCAGTATGGATTGAAAACCCTAAATTAGGGTTTGCGACACATTACATGTGTCGCAAAACAGTCTCAACCATCCATCTTCGCAGGTATAGATGGAGGGTGTAGATGTAGATTCAAAGGGCCCGAGCATGTCAACACAATCACCGTGGGCCGCCTACATACCCGACCAATCGGTCGGGACCAACCATGGTTGGTCATCCCACCCGTGCGCCCGAACAGAGCATGGTTACACGGCCGTGAAAGCCAAAATTAGGGTTTCGAGCATCACGAGCATCCATCTTATCCGGCACGAATGGAGGGTCCCAGATTAGATTAAGCAAGTCCGGTCATACCAGCATGACCACCGTGGACCCATCTCTTCCTTCACCTGATCGTCCAAGGCATATCATGCATGGCTATCCCAAAATGCGCGTCCAAACTAGCGTGACCACTCAACTTCACCGGACGATTTGAGTGGCTTAGATCACGTTTTCATGGGACAGTCAGGTATAGGCGTGAACACCAGCCACCTACACTCCAGACCGATCGGCCAAGACCGACCAAGAATTGGTTGTCTTGGAACGCGCGCCTGAAGATGGCATGATGTGCGGCTCTTGCGGCACTAGTTTTCTTTCACAAGTTGATCTCGACCATTCAACTTCAACGGACGAATCGAGTGGCCCAGATCATACTTTCGTGAGATAATGGGGTATAGGCGCCTACACCGTCATGCCGTCTACACGCATGTACGATCGGCCTGGCCAAAATCGTATCCCAAGCTTGGATTCTACCAGGCTGAAGAGGGATGCTTGCGCACCTCCTCTAAAACCCTAATTTCATCAATGGTCGCAGATGAGTGTCTCAAAGATCATCTCGTCCGTCCAACTTCACCGCTTGGTTATACAACCCCGGTCGGAGTTAATTGGTCGAAGGCGTCTTGGTAATCACCACCCGTCACTTTACCACACCATGATGCAGTACCTGCATAAAATACACACGATACTTTACAAGTATCGACCTCCTGAATAACGTAGTTATTTAATCTAGCATTACATGCAACTTTTTGTGGGTCCCATGATCCATACATTCGAGACATCAATCATGTCACAAACTGGGGGATACATACTGGGGTATTGGTCTGGCGGTTTACAGCGTGCAGCGTGCAACGCGCCATCACAAGAACGTGTCAGGAAGTCATGGACGGTTAGAGATGACAGGAGAAGTGGGCAAGCCTGGTCGTGTAACACTAACACATTACTCCACTACTCCATCACTCCACTTTCTCCACTTCCCACGAGATACGAAGGTTAGGCTAAAAGACTTGTATAAATAGGTTCTCCTCCCTATTTTCCAGACAAGAGAAAACAGGAGAAAACATGAGAAAACAGGAGAAACAAGAACAAGTCCAGACAACAGAGGCAAGTGTTGATACCATCGTATTCAAACACCGGAACTGATAGCTTACACCCTGCAAGCCAGTTCAGCTTTCTAATACAAGTCATTCATAGCCAACACCTTCACATTCTCAACACCTCCTTCGCTTCCCTCCCTAAGATCAACCCCATCTCCTTCACTTTGTGACCGAAACAAGTCTGGAACGGCCATTTCTTGGTTTAGGCCGGACTTGCATAGATTGATCTCTCGAATCTACAAGCACTCACCGCACAGTGCATTTGTTTAAGGTTTAGACTCATTTCTCATCCACACACCCCAAATTACCAAAACCGGCAGAAATAGTTTTCACCCATAAACACAATCAAAACCATCATGGTTAAGAAAGTCAAACAATGGCATCCTTCCGTTGGTAATGCATCAGATGAGATGGGAAATCCTCTTCCCATCATTATAAGCGATGATGAGTCTGAAGAAAGCCTTCGTTCACTTCAATATAATCCATCAGCTCCGCCCCGAATGCCATCGCCCCTTTCTCGAGCTATCCTTTTAATGCCGATCACTCTGCCACAGTAGCTCCTTCGAATGATTCCTTTACTGCTGATCACCCTGCACTATATCTATCCCTGTAACGTCGATCAATATTCTACCGTTGCGGCATCCAACTGCCCGTTTAACGATGATCAGTGGGTATGCATGCCTACTAAGCGAGATGGCCAATAAAGACGGGTACGAGCACGATCGAGTTTTCCTTGCACGACATTCAGAGCTTCATTAACCTCAAGAGAAGAAAAACAGACAGTTGTTTACCTTCACACCTACGAAGATGGTGACAATTGGTGCACGCCACTTATATAGGAAGTGAGTGTTGTACAAGGAACGAATACACTGATGAGTGCCAAATATTGCATATTTCTACATCTATTTATTGGCATTTAACTCATCTTTTGTGCTCAGAAATCAGATATTATCCCAGATTCTGTATTTTCTTTGTGTTCAAGAATAAATATTTGTACTAATTAATTTTGTGTTTTTAGATAATAAATAAAGCTCGGAGAAATTGAGGAGCCAAAAGAGCGAGAAAATTGGAGGCAAGCGTCTATGGAGCGCGCAAAGCAAAGCCGCGCGCGCATCAGTTGCAACCCAACAAGGAGCAACCCATTTACAAAACATGGGCTTGAGCTATACAAGACCCGGATCCAAACCCGCACCACTTGAGCCATTAGATTTCACCCATCTACATCATACGGCCGCATCGGCCCTCGCATCGATCTCCCCTAGATCCTACGGTCGCTCCAACCTTCCCATCGACTTCTCGCTACTCCCGCTCCACAACGAAACCATCCATACCTATACCCATTCGACCAAATCCATTTCTCTCTTCATCTTCTCTTTCTTCTCTCCCCAACAACTCCACAGAGAACCACCTTACCTCCTCCCTCTCCCTGACAAAACCCAGCAATCACCACCACCTCCATCTCCCCGACAAAGACCAACAACACCATCAGCACCTGCTCCGCCATCCCTTTTTCACCCATCTCCATCTATAGCTTCTCCCATACCCTAGAAGCTAGGGTTGAGATGGTTGAAATTAGGGTTTTCTCGAACAACCCAGGCATGGTCGATTCAGAGGAAGAAAGAGGTTTGGGTGTCTGTTTATTTGCGAGTTTGAGTGTTTGTTTTGATATAAATTGTTGTTCTTGATGTGAGAGAAAGATAGTCGGTTTTTAGGGTTTGAGTTTTGTAAACCAATTTCAATTTGTTTTATTTCTGCATGATGTTCTAAGCAATTAAACTAGGGTGTATATGAAACCCTTTAGCTCAATGAGAAGTTAATTTGATTCCCAATCTGTTCTTGTTGATTATATTGTCTAGGAGTATAATTAGTTGTCACTTAGAAAGCTTCGTGATCAATGGTACTGTAAGAAGACCATTGATACTAGGGGTGAGTGAATGTATGCAGCTAACTAATTACCCATTTGAGGTCTTCAAGGGGAAGGCATGAGAACAGTTTGGTAATTTGCATTACCTTAGCATAGGACTAGAGGGTGGAATTAATCACCCTAGTGTCACAAAATCACAGTTACAACATTTTTTGCTCATTATTACCTTAGTTTAGAGTCACAGCAACTTCAATCAGTCGTATCGACAAACAATCAATATTTGTGTTACATTTCTCACCTGAAAACAATTAGGAAGGCCCTGGGATCATCCTTGCATACCCCAATTCTCTGTGGGATCAACCCGTATTTGCCCTGTTTTACATTGTAGACACCGTGCACTTGCAGTTTATAATATTGTAGGTTTCTCAGCCTACCATACACGACTTCAAGCCGGTGAAGTTTTTGGCGGCTATGATTGCAAGTTGATCAGTTAGGGAATAAATCACAGATTTGTTTCACGTGACCGCATACTCGCGTTGAGGGAAATGTTTTTCTCCGAACAAGTGCTTACTTGGGAAAGCGAATAAAGAAAACAAAGGCGAGTGACACATGCGTGTGAACACCCTCACGTCTAGGAAAGGAAGACGGGAAGCTGCGCAAAGCAAACTGGCGACTTGTGCCGTATGGGTAACCCCCAGTCCTTATCTAGCAGTTTTTTTATTCGTAATGTCGTTGGAATTGGAGGCGCAATATGACATACTGCAAAAGAGGTATTTGGCATTAGTAAAAGCACCTCGTACCAATGTTACGGTAAGCTTTGAGTTTTGATCTGTGTGATTCAAGATATAGAAAAACGAATGTTAGTTTCTTTCTGAGAAAACAAAACTTTAGTAACAAAAGTATTGAAGGCAGAGTATTTACTTGAGAGAATAAAGATGATGATCGCCGATTATGAAGAATACGGTGAATGGAGCACCACTTTTTTAAGGCAAGATTTACTGCCGTACAAGATAAAATTGTGTAGGAGTTCGACGCGATAATTTTTTTTTTAGAGTTCCTCAAGTTGGCTACTACGTTTCCCTCCAATATAATATTGACGTGTCAATAACAGTGACGTGTCAACTAGTATGGAAGCTAATTGGACACTATGACATGTGGCACCAGTAAGAAGACCGCACCAAGGCATAGAGCTATTGTGACATTCATATTCACGAAGGAATAATCGGAT
>JAJJWW010019261.1:0-36034 GCA_023531295.1 Papaver armeniacum | reverse complement strand
AATATCTCTCTCCTCCTAAAAGTGTCCTCCCAAAATTATTCCTCCCCTTTCTCTCTCCTGCTCTCCTCTTTATATAGGTGTTTACATAATGGATGACACTCACATACAACTCATATTCTCAAGCGAGCCCTTTAATGATTTCGCAGGCTCTTGCTACCTTCTCTCGAGACATTCTCTCGAGTCTTGCTACCTTCTCTCGAGACACTCTCGCGAGCCTTGCTACCTTCTCTCGAGACACTCTCGCGAGCCTTGCTACCTTCTCTCGAGACACTCTCGCGAGTTAAGGAAATAATTGAATCTCGCACGCTAAGAAAATATGTTGTGCGATATTTGAATCCTACATCTTGCCTCTTTTTTCCTTGAATATTGCTTGAGCGATCTTTAAGGAAAAATCTGTTATCTTAGTAATCTTTGATCTTTGTTGATGAAGGAACGAGCGGAAGAATACTGGACTTGAAAAGTACGTACTTGCCTCTATTCTTTTGCGAAGTTCCGAAGCTTTGAGAAGTATATATGAAGTATCGTTTCTTGAATTATGCGAAGTATGAAGTATCCTTGAAGAAGTATATGAAGTACTTAATCCTCGAAATATATAAGAAGGATGAAGTATCCTTTGAGAAGTATAAGAAGTACTTAATCCTCTAAATATAAGAAGTATTGCGAATCCATCATGCGAAACTCTCGCTCCATGTTCTTTGCCTCATGCTATGCTCTATTCTTTCGCGAAGTTCTGAAACTTTGCGAAGTGGATAAGAAATATTAATCCTTGAAGTATAAGAAGTATTGCCTCTGTTCATGCGAAGTCATTATTCCATTTTTGGTGAGGATTCTTGTTGTTCATTGGTAAAACATCTTCTTTGGAAATGATTCTTGCCGAGAAAATAAAGAACATAAGATGTTTTTTCGGTAATCCATCGTTGCCTCTGTTCTTTATCTACGAAGGTAAAATCGTTGAAAAAGTGTTGAATGAGTGAGTTATTTCTTCATTCTTATCTTTCCTCTATCTCTCGTTTGTGCTCATGCGATAGTATAATCTCTTCATTGCTTTACGTTGAATTTTATCATTGCGACAAGATCGCAGGATGTCTTTACATCTTCACGTAATGACCCATTGATCTTGCCTTATCATCTTTGTGTGGTCTTCCAAGTTACACCTCCCTAATTAGAGGTCTTCCCCTGCCACCTTTTATCGCGACAAAATCGCAGGACGTCTTTACACTTGCATGTAAAGACCCATTGATCTTGCCTTATCATTTTCCAAGTATTTTTTGCCTCTGCAGGATGTTTTAGTTGCGACAATATGACAGGTCTAGATATTCTTGCGAACATAAAGCCCCATGACATTGCCGTCTTGCGACGAAATCGCAGACGTCCGTACACTTCGTGTAAAGACCCATTGATCTCGCCTTACCCTCGCGTTAGTATTATTGCCTCTTCAGGATCATTGCACAAATATGACAAGCCTAGGTCTCCTTTGCGAAAACAAAGCCTCATGACATTTGCGTCTTTTTTGGCACTTCCCTAGTGGAGAGTGTCGCCTTATCTTCTCCCCGGTTGCCCCTTCAAGGAGGCGAAACATCGGCCATACAAGACTAGCTACTCCCATCCGGTCTTAACAACAACCAGTTGTTTTCGCAGCCTCTTATCCCTTATACCTATAGGGTTTATGGTTACGAGACTGCACCCTAAGTGGAGTTTTCTTCGGGCGAGTGCAACATATGCCAAGACTTGCCAAGAATGGCCGTGGTAGGTTCATCCATCCGGGCACTCGGCTCAACCGTGTACCTCGGCGCCTTGAGCATACACTGACTCCTTGGAAGAGACCCTCGGTCGCCCAACCAGGGTATAACCTTATATATATAGTTGGGAATCCAAGGTACCTCTCCGGATAGGCTTTCATGGGCCCCAAATTTCCATGACTCAGGCTTCAGGAGCGGTGTAACCTTCCCCCTGAGCCATGTCGAGAGATACCCCCTATATGACGCACTTTAGGTCTTACATTTGCCTCTTACGAAATATAATTCGCGAACTAGGGTGTACGCCATAAAGGTTCGTCCCATTCATTCAATCATGTTTATTCATTCATTCATTCATTTCTGATTATCTCTTCTCGTTATCTTTGCGAAATTATTGCATGTCTTCATTCTTTCATTCATTTCTTCATTTCTGTCACTTCCTTCATTAATTCTTTCATTTCTGTCATTTCTTTCATTCATTCTCATAGTTGTCTCTTGCGAAGTATATGATTTGCTTGCGAAGCTATCATCCTTGAAATGTATGAACGTCGCATAAAATAAATATCTTGCAGCAAAAAAATTCTGTGCGAAGGGGAAGACTCGAACCCGCGACCTCCAGTTTGCATGCCTCTTCTCCAACCATGTGTTCCACTCACCGTGTTGAAAGAAATACATGGTCTTTGTGAATTTACTTCATTTCTTCGCCTCTAGGATTTGAAATTTTGCGAAAAACTAAGCTTGGTGGGATTCGATCTTGCATTTTCAAGCGCATTTGCTACCCCTTGAACCATCTCTTTGACTTGTGTTTCATTGTTGCGGTAAACTTCGCACCATTTATTCTTTTATATTTGCTTATTACATCTCCACCTCCAACAGTTTGTCTTCGCCTGTAAGTATACTTTTTTTTTTTTTTTTTTTTTTTTAATGCATTCTTATTGTGCTCCGCCTGAAACTTTGATATATTATTGGATTAAGTTGCTGCGAATAGTCAATCGGGATTTGGCTTTGCGAAGTTGTGCTTATGAACTTGGCCAAGTTTCTTCTGCTATCTCCTTTCTTGGCCCGGTGGGATTCCCTCTCATAATTTGTCTTCGCTAGTTGGACCTTCATCAAAGACATTGGACATTGGATTTCATAGAAACTCATTGAATTTAAAATCTGAATTTACGAACCCATGACTCTCCACTTAGTTTAATCTCTTTCCTTTCCTCATCTTTTTGGTTGTACTATGCATTCTCATCGCAGCTTCATTATCCTCCTCGCGGCGTCATTGTCTTGTGAGTATGATATTTTTAAAACTTGATAAATGTTCTTGAAACTTCGCAAAGACGTCCTGCAAAGCCAAAATCTTCGCATGGGTGTACTTCTTCTTCTTTGATAAAATAAATTTTGTTGATATCTATATTTTCTCCAATTTTCTGCAGTGTGGGATTTCATCTTCGCCCGTTGAGCCTTAATCCGATGTGAGTATCTCAAATCTAAAGGAAAGCCCATTTTACTTTTTCTTCGTTGTTTGCCGATGAGATGTGCAGACTTCAAGAACGGAAATTATCTTCGCAGAGAGAAGCTTTATCTTCGCGTATGTAGAATAGTTGACGAGTCCAAATGATCTTCTTCGCCGCAATGGTAGATGTTACGGAGTAAATGAGTAACCTAATAATGTTTCGGCAAGTGGATAATTAACTTTCTTGTTTGTGAATATTGTTTTTGTCTTCGCTGAGAATGAATTTGCACGTAAGTTGTTGGCCTCGTCTATATTTTACTCGCTCTCTGCGCGATTATCTAACTTGCTACTCTTTTCTTCTTAGTTGGGTTTCCCTTCACGCCGTTGGCTGATAGTAGCTGCATCTCCTCGCCTCCATCTGATTTACTCTTTCAACTTATAAGCTTATGCCCGTAGAGGGGATCAACCAATCATCGTTGCAAGCAATCGATCATTGTTGATGAAAGTTCATGCACCTGCCGCCTATTTTCATTTGTCTTTGTTTGTCTTCGCTGGAACTGTTAAGGAAGTAGACGTCGTCTCTCTTTTTCTTTAACTAACTTTCGCTGGAACTATCATTAATACTCTGAGAAATTCTTTCTTTCTTCGCAAATGGCAATGATCTCTGATCTCGTCTTGTCAGGCCGTGGATTCGCAGCTTACTTTGCGAAATCAGAACGATTGTTTACAAGGTAACACTTCGTTGTCTTGCTTTCTCGTCATTCAAGAGGGAAACTCGCTACCATTCCCAATAAGCTTGTTTCTTCATGAGCTTCCATTTTTGGGTACATTCAAAAGTTGTTCTTATTTGCAAACAACCGACTAAGTCAGTATCAATCTAGAGAACTTTATATAATTTCTGCCTTTCGAAAGAGTAAAACCGCCATATTTTGTTCATGGGAAGGATTCTCCAAACTGATATCCCAAACTTTGACACATAAATTTTTTCAAAAGTCTCATATGGATTTACATTAGGAAAACATTTCTCCATTAGAAATTAATAATTAAATTTGTTAATCAGACTTTTGGTAGAAGAATCAGTAATTTATTGAAAACAAGATCTGCTTTTTAAAATGCTTCTCTCAATTTTGGTTTAAAAATCTTGAATCTAAATAGTTAATAATATAATCATCAAATGAAAGGGTTAATCGTTGAGTAAATCCGATTAATTTCTCTCGTGGTTGCATTTCCTTCGTAATTGTCCCTCTTTTGAATCTCAAATCATCTGTTGTTGAATAGATTATCTCTTATCACCGACTTCCCTTTTCGTCCTTTAAATTCCAGGATCCGGAGAAATCCATCACCGATCTTTGCTTGACTGAATTTTCGAACCAACAAGTAGAAGGTAAAATAAATCCTTTACCCCCGTCCCTGTTTCTAGCGCATATGTAGTAGCAGGAAATCCCACACTACACCCCTCACTATATTTTGTAGATCTAAATCATATTAATCACCTAAATTTTAAATATAAGTGCTAAAAATTTAAATAGACACATAAGATTTTTTACGTGGTTCGATCAATGTGATCTACATCCACGATTCTTCACTATGATTGTTGAGGTTACATTTGAATTACATTGAGAATCTCCATTAATGGATATTTTCTAGAGCTCTAGATCTAATTATTTGGGGAAGAAGATGATAAAGAAAATAAATCTCTCTCTAAAAATATCTCTCTCCTCCTAAAAGTGTCCTCCCAAAATTATTCCTCCCCTTTCTCTCTCCTGCTCTCCTCTTTATATAGGTGTTTACATAATGGATGACACTCACATACGGCTCATATTCTCGCGAGCCCTTTAATGATTTCGCGAGGCTCTTGCTACCTTCTCTCGAGACATTCTTTCGAGTCTTGCTACCTTCTCTCGAGACACTCTCTCGAGCCTTGCTACCTTCTCTCGAGACACTCTCGCGAGCCTTGCTACCTTCTCTCGAGACACTCTCGCGAGTTAAGGAAATAATTGAATCTTGCACGCTAAGAAAATATGTTGTGCGATATTTGAATCCTACATCATCTGCTTCTATCTTGGTCCCAATTTTTAGTATTTTTGGTTCTTCTTCGGTCCCAACATTCACTTCCTTCGTTGGTTCTGCCGCAGTGTAACTGGCCTTAGGTTCTCCCATAGGTGTAGGTTCTTTTATCTCCTTCGCAAGCTCAGTTCCTTCTTCCAAAATTTCGCTGGGTATCCCTTTTCCTTCCTCTGATCTTATCATATAAGCTCTAAATTCCTCTTCTTTCTTTGCTTCCTTCGCCAATTTTCTGCGATCTTTTCGCTTCTTTGCACGTCCTTCATATTGTTTTACTTTAATTTGATAGCATAATTTCGCTTTATCGGTTTCCCCTCTAATTTCACCAATCCCACTTGGCATAGGAAATTTGATGCATTGATGTAATGTTGATGCTACAGCTTTAATCACATGAATCCATGGCCTTCCCAACATCATGTGGTATGGTGATTCCATATCCACTACGCATAATGCCGTTTGTGTTTCAATATCTCCCAGCAAAATTCGCACCTCTATTTCTCCTTTTGGTTTTGTTATAGATTTACCAAAGCCATGAATATGATAAGTTGAAGGAGACATCTCTTCATCTTTGTATCTCATTCCTCTGTATGCATGGTAAAAGATTATATTCGCCGAACTCCCCCATCAACTAGAGTTACATTTACCGCCCATTCTTCCATAATTTTTTGCTGATTTTTCTTTTTCTTTCTGTGTGGTTACTGTGATTACCAAAGGAGATGTGTGGTTTAAGTTTTCTCTTGATATCTCTGATGTTGTGAATGTAATCTTCTGTTTTTCCCATTCTTTCATAGGTGACGCTTTCTCCGTTGTTACGGTTTTCTTTCCTTCAAAATCTCGTTTATGTATTCTCCCTCTGATATTTTCATGAAATTCATTAATCATTGTTTTTGTAATCAAACTACATTCCAACTTTCTATTACGTTCCTTGATTTTGATTTTCTCTACTTTAACCAATTTATCAATCATCTTCTTAATTTGAACAATTTTAACAACAATCTCCAATCTTTAATCTTCAGTCCCTGTTTCTAGTGCCATATGTAATTGCATGAAATCCTACAATACACACCTCACAAGAATTCATAATATCTAACACATATTTAAGATCAATAACCAATCTCTTTATTAATTGAGTTAGAAATTTTACAAGAAGGAAGTTAAATCAAGAATGTTATTGCTACTCTAGACTTTCTCTCTCCTCTAAACTTTCTCTCCACTCTCCAAAAAGATCTCTCCCTTTCATAAGCCTATTCTGCTCTTTATATAGGACATTACATAGTGGATGACAGCTAAGCTGTCCTTTATTTTCGGATCTGACTTGCGACATTCTCGCAATGTACAAATATAAAATCTCGCAACACTCCTGAATATTGCTAGGTCTTCACATATTTCTCGTGTTCAGGTTGTCGTCATCCGTTGCGTCATTTAGATTACTCGTCTGCGATGTCTTCGCAATGTGTCGTTCATGGATTTCGTAAGGGCATTGGTGTTGCGATATTCTGATCCAACAGTTATAGAGGAACCCCATCATAATTACCAAGAGGAACCTCATATCCATCTTGGATAATTAACAAATTATATCATTATAATGAAGGTACGTCTTGTATCATTGTCTAGCAGGCTCCACAAAACATAATGTTGTCGACATATTTAGCTTGTACATGAAATAAAATTCTTTTTGACCACCGAAGCCTTTAGTTTTCTATGTTTTGGCTTTTTCATGATTAAGGACTTTCGTCCTTCTAAAAGTAGACTATGTTGGATATCCACATGTTAGAAGCTCTAGCATGTTAGATTGGGACAGTCGATGGTTATGTTTCACATCTTTCCCCATAATAGTTCTGGAAAAGAATTCAAGAAACTACGACAAAGGTAATTGATGCTACTAGACTCTCTTCACTCAGATTGGGCATGTCGACCTGTTAAGTATTAAGGCACGTTGAAATGCAAGTTAGTTTGAAGGAAGATGGTGTTGCTTGAGGTAACCCACGCTTAGCGGGTGCGAGATTTGATCGATGATCATCTTCAGAAGCAGCGCTCTGATCGTCCCAACTTGTGTTATCACCGCGGAAATGCGGAAGAAACTGAAGTCCACTTGATATTATAATGTCCATCAGATTTGGGAGTTTATAATTATTTCACTAATCTAATTAGTGGTTGAAGCACTGCGTTTCATACTATCAAAGAGGTAATTAGGGGATGGAAAACTTATGCTCTCTCTGCTTGAGGATACCAACTTTGGAAAAGACTGCCTGCTGCTATCCTATGGTGTTCATGAAAATGTTTTCTTTGGAAAAACTTTCAGTGATGCGATTAGGGACACAAAAATAGACGTTTTCAATTGGTTTAAAGGCCTGGATTGCTTTAAGGGTATTAATACAAAAAATATAATTGTGGGAAGGGCACAATTCTTCATAAAACCACACTAAGTTAGGTTGTATGGGTTGTTTTGAGTGTTTTTTTCCCTTTCGTTTTGGGTTTCAGTTTGTTCTTCTATCCTCTTAGGCTATCCGATTTTGTATTTCTTTCAATATAAGTTTCCTTCTTTGCCGAGCAAAAAAGAAAGATCATCTTTAGAAGCAGTCATTAGTACACTGTCAAATGGAATTGATATCTGCACTAATTCACTAGTACAAACCTTAGTAGCCAGGAACGCCCAAACCCATCACGTATCTCCCTGAGAAACGCGATTTTCCGCTCCTCAGTGAGAAACGCGATGGGAGCGCGCTCCTATCACGGGAGAAACGCGATCCTGTCTTAGCAGAAACGTTTCATTACAAAAAATCACACAGGTAGAAGAATAAGGGGGGAAGAAAATAGAGAAAAAGAAAGAGGAAAAGAACGCAGTAAAGAAAAAGGAAGAAAAAAGGGAAGAAGACGGCTGCTAGTGCTTGGAGAAGAAAAAGAAGGTTGTTCTAAACCCTAGGGTCATTCGGTTTTCAATTAAAAACATCTTGTGCGTACTCTGGGCTAAGTTGGAGCCCAAGCCCAACATCTTCCCTTGCAGAAAAGCATAAAATTAGCTTTAAAATGCTCCCAAAAGACGGAAAAAGAAAAGAACTGAACGAATGAGATACTGCAATAAAATTAGTAGTAAGTAGTAACTATTCCTATGAAACCTAATTTACGCTCCCGACGCGCTTCTCGTATCTCATTTTTTGAAAATTTTACGAATCTCGCTTCCCGATCTCGCTCCCGCTTCCGACCCCGCTCCCGTTCCTGGCTACTAAGGTACAAACTGACCCTTTAGCCACGCCAAATTGGCGTGTCCATAGGGGTTTAGACACGCCAATTTGGTTTGGACTTGGCGTGGCTTCTGCTCGCGTGGTTTTAGGTATGATGGCGTGGCGTTAGGTGCTCTATGGCAACGCCTACCTTGCGTGTCTATAGTTGCATGAAATAGACACGCCAAAACCCGTAGGCGTTGCTATAGAGTGTCCCAAAAACTTAAGTACTGATACCCTATAGACACTCAGTTTATTGTTTTGGCGTGGCCATTGGTAGCCTATAGACACACAATTTGTTTTTTTGGCGTGGCCATTGTCTCTCTATAGACACATAAGTTTTTTTTGGCGTGGCCATTGGTTATCCTACGGACACGCAATATTTTTTTGGCGTGGCTATTGGTTATCCTATATACACGCAAAAATAAAAATGGTGTGGCTATTGGTTTCCTATAGACACCAAAGTTTTTTTCGGCGTGGTCATTGGTTATCCTATGGACAGGCAATGTTTTTTTGGCGTGGCTCCTATAGACACGCAAACAAAAAAATGGTGTGGCTATTGGCTACCTATAAACACACAGTTTTTTTTCTGGGGTGGCCATTGGCTTTCTATAGACACGCAAAATTTGATTTTTGCGTGGCTATATGTGATGTTTAGGCATATTTGATGCAATCTTGTACCGTCCATGTGTTCTAGATTTGGTGTAATATGATGGAACTTCGGCCATTCATATTTGAGGCATCTACCACCGTTCATGTGTATTAATCTGCACCGTTAATTTTAAACCGAAACGGATGGACATGATGGGATTTCAAAGATACATCTTGCACCATCCATGTATAACCATCTCGAGGCGTTCAATTTTTATTATGTGGCAAAATCTCTAACCGTTGATGAAAGATTATAAATACATCTTCACCATCCACGTGGCACTATATCAAGCCCTTAATTCAAAATAAATATTTTCTTTTTAAATTTGATACATTTAAAAAAAATGGCAAATTTATTTACCCAGAATTAACAGAAATTTTATTCCAAATAAGACCTTATCAAATGTAATAAAATAAATTGATTCCTGCACATGCACAGAAACCTGAAGACAATATTATTATTTTTTTCGAATAATACACCAAAAATCTAGAAAACATGACAGAGACTATTGTAACAGCAATAGTTAACTATGGTGATTCGAACATAGCATAGCATACATCTTCAGAATTATGGTAGTCCGCTTAACACTAGACTGAAGCATTGATAGAGTTGGTAATAGCTTCAGTCCCCTTTGAAGTAAACTGCAGTTCCAGCTCGTTAACTCATAGTGTGGCTACAAGAAGAGCCTTGGCTTCAGCATGTTAAGCATCTCATGCTGTGCTTGGGATTGTTTTGGCACCCCAGAAGTTTCCTGCATTATCAAGAAGAATTATTCCAATTCTAATAGTATGATTTGATTCTATATAACAAGCATCAAAATAAATTAAATGAGGTGGATTCTTCTTAGAGGGAGAAGAGTTCTTGGCTGAGCTATTAGGGTGATGTTCTTGGGTTAGTTCAGATTGAATAATCAAAACCTGTAATAACAAGAGGAGCAGATGATACGGTTAATGGTATTATCATAACCAACCCCAACAGCAGCACCACCAATTGTTCTGCATTCAAAACAAGGAAACATTGATTATTCTATATACATCTTAACTCAAAATGGTCAATTAAGACAAGGGTTTTAAGATTTGCTAGAAACCTGAGGTGGTGGCGGTTCTTGTGACTGATATCTTATATCCCGATCTAAATCTGCTCTTCTAAAATACTATTTCTAACTGTTGCGAAAAAACCAATCGAAAATCAGATTTTGAAAAGTAGAAAAAATAAACAGCAACCAAAAAATCAAAATTATTTAACTTTGATCTTAACTAGATGACCGCTGCCACGGTGGGATGGCCGACTGAAAAAATATACGCAAAACTAAATTACTACGAATACATTTACTTAGAACAGCCCAGCAAAATGAAACTTCAAACATAACAGCAATCAAGATGCTTCTCGCATGCGTCTTGAAACTAAAATTTTATGCATATGACAGTAGCTTTCACTTACCGATGATCATCTCTGTTTTGGCCAACCATAACATGGACAGCTATGATTCCCGACCACCAAAGAAACTTCCACATGGCTGCTTGCTCCACCTCGACAACCTGCCTTGAACCCTCATCAACCAATACCTTTCTGGATATAACTTCCTGAAACATGGTTCATATTAGTAATCAAGATGACATCCAACCCTGCCGCAACAAGTTGCAACTCACTAAAATCACAAAATGCTGACCAAAATCACAGAATTCAGAAAAAGAAACCCACGCCCGTTTCAGAATCTTAAGAGAAATTTCTTCAGACAAGCCATTACTAGATCTGGATCTTGTACTTGAGTACGCCCACCAACATCACCAGCATCTGTCAATCGTAACAGCAAACCCTAGCTTTAAAAAATCAAAAAAGAAAAATAGAGATTGTCATGACTCATATTCAATCGTACCCCTCTGGGTTGATTATTCTTCTCATTTTATAAAATACCAGCTTGACTTGTTCTATGACTTCTAGCAAGATAAATGCTCAAAATTACCTTAGCCTCGTTGATCTTTTTAGCAAGATAAATGCTCCCACCCTGGTCAGGATGGTTAGCCACCATCACTGTAACGGACGGGAGAATTTCCTCCTAATGGGTTGTTTTCAGCCCATTAGCAAGGCCAAACTCCGGTACGCCACTCAAAGTACAGAACAATACAGTTAGTTTGAAAATGAAGTAATATTAGTATAATTTTCAAGATCAACAGCAAAAATAAAAGATGGGAAATGAAAACTACTCCCAAAAGCAAAAATGTCGCAAACATAGACATCTAGTGGGTACGAATAAATTTTTGTTTTAACAAGTAGAAGTTTCAAAAGGAAGGGAGAGTACACATTTGGATACAAGGTGCGTATACAGCACACTTGGATACACAGTAGTTTAAGGTTCAGCTAAAAACACAGTTGTAAAAATATAAAAAAGACAAATTTAATTCAGTTCTTTAGATTTAAACACACAAAGCAAACGTGACACCTAAAGCACTCAGATAGTAGTTGAAGTTATAGACACATATACATACACTGAATGTTCAAAGTAAAGGAAGAAATGAAAATGAAAAACAAAGAAATGGCAGATACAAGAATACGGAAGTATGCTGTCCATCCAAGGTTAAGCAGCATGTGAAGTAGTTAACTAATTAAATTGATATGTAAAAGAGTCTCGATAGTTTAGTGGGGATTATACATTTTTTTCCTTGAGTAAAACTAACTTCAACATAGTACATCACTTCCAAGCAACAGTTAAACACACCAAAATACACAGTGGAAGTTTATACCGGCAGATACGTGTTTGCCCAGACCCAGGTTCAGTACACAGTAATCATACATCAAAATAAAATCCTTAGCATTTCTCTTATATACACATCAAAATAAGGCAAAACATGGGTCGAAAGCCGATACTAGAATTACCCCAGAACCGTCCCCGTGATATACATACTAAACAAAACAAAATACTAACTTTCTGTGCTTTCAAGGCCTGCCGTAAGCTCTTCCTAGCTTACTACTGCAAGCTCCTCTCGTACACTGCGGAGGAAAACAAGAAAAGGGGTGAGCAATGCCCAGTAGGAGTTCATAACGAAAAATGGTGCTTTCGGAAACATAAATGATTACACAGGGAGCAACGGTAAGAACATTTATAGAGGAATGCAAGCCTTAAATATTAAAACAGATAATCACCCTAAAAAGTTGAAGTCAAGAACAAACAATTCTACAATTTTCCATGGCGAGTTGCCACTAGAAGGATTTCTATGGCCTGCCATCTAATGGCTCTCATGGCCAGCTGCTAATGTTAGCAAAATCAAATCCATTTACAAGAAGTAAGAACGTCTATAATAATCATTACAGCGAGTATGAAAAGTGATCTCCACAACGGTGGTACTACGAATATGTGATCCATAGGGAAAAACTAAACCATCCCACTATATGAACACTAAAGATTCCTCAAAATGCTTGGACATAAAACAGGTGGCTAAAACACAAGAGAAGGTCCTTAAAACAATGGATTTCATAATATGACAGTGTCCTTTCAATTTGAATGGCTCATAAAGCTGATAATTTCAAGAAATCAAATTAGTGCCGTGGAGTAAGTCAAAATGTTAGGCTAGCATACTCTGAGGTGAGGTGGTGAAAAAGATAAACAAGACTAAATTCATTAAATCATTTCAATCCCATGGGTGTTTAGTGCGGTGATAAACAAACATTATGCTAGCTAACTGAAACACTTTATCAAACAAGTAACATGCAGAGTTAGGAATTCGGTGCAAGGAAAGCAAAACTTGGTAGTTGTATAACATTTTTAACTCATGAAATTAATTGTAAACATTTGAATTCATATGTAGTTAAATATCTAAGAGTCAAAGACAATGAAATTTCATGATTTCAAATCAATTTTCTCATCTCAGATATCAACAGAAGCATGTGTATCCTAACAGTAAAACACAGGGGAAAATCGATGAGATTCCTAATTAATCAAAACATGGAACTATTCAGTTAAGATTGAGTGAAGGGAGTAGGATGGCGTGGCTAGAACATTAAAATAATGGAGACAACCCAAGACTGCATGACTGCATGTTCTCCATGACTGCATGTTCTCTGAACAAAACCAAACCAAACACAAAATTAATTTTACTTCCACTTCTTTAAAACAGTTGTAGTCATGTTATCAACAACCCAAGGATATGAACTATTGCACCCGAATTAAAGCATAATAGAATGACAATAGAGCAGGATTCTAACGGCTCGTTTATTTGATCTCATATTTGATTCAAAAATCGAATAACATACTTAACAAAAAAAGTTACAGAACGAAAGAATAACTGCTTCCTAGCTTCTTTATCTCAGTAGTTACTACCAAGTCCACTTGCTTCATAGTCTCTAATTTGTTAAATATTTGACAGTGTTAAATATTTGTGTGCATAAATAAGCAAATCCAAGGTAAAATTCCCAACACCAACACCCCAACCCCTAATTGTATGTTTCTTCTCAGTTGTCATACAAAGGTTGATTTTGCAGCCTATGAATCTACACAATTATCATACATACTTAGGGCTGCACAACGGGTAGGGTGGGTAGGATATGGCCAATTTCGCCACCCTACCCGCTGATTGGCGGATAAGAAAATTTTTACCCGCCACCCTACCCGCCATTAAACGGGTAAGATCCTACCCGACCCGTTAATTGGCGGGTCGGGTAGGATAGGGTGGCGGGTATAACCGTTTTTTTTTTCTTCCTGTTTTTTCTTTCCCTGGTTCTTCTTTGACTGAGTACAAAAATGCTTAAAAAAAAAAAAAAAAAAAACTTGCAACAGCCGCCGAAAAGCCAGTCTCTCTAAATATGTACCCAATGGTACTGCCAATCTAACTAGGTAAAAATGAACAAACAAATATAGAACTGAACTTTAAGAATACTGCCAGTTTTTTTCCCCTGGTTATGCTTTGACTGAGTACTTCCAGTCTCTCTAAATATGTACCGAAAAGCCAGTCTTTCTCTGACCTCAGTTTGAGAAGATGGTGGAGGTGGCGGAGATGCAACAACACTGGCCCTTTGTTGCACAGATTGAGATGTAGCTTGAGAGGGAATAGGAGGTATCGTTGACATCACTTCTGTAATTTCAACGCATCAATTGGAAAAGAAAAATCACTAGAGCGATTAACGCATCAATTGGAAAAGAAAACACATAACACAGCTTGAAAGAAATAGACTACGAACCAAAATACCTTTCAAATCAGTTTCCATGTTACAGAAAATGCAAAGACAATGTGAAAATTACACCAAGTAACAACAGAAGAAATATGTGTCTCTGCATATGAATTACACTAGATAACAACTTTAATATATCAACTGAGATGTACAGTTTAGTTTCATACGAGAATAAGCTTAGGTGACAATGATTTGAGAGGATCAGAGAAGTTCTCTTTCTTGTGCAACTGAGATGTACAGTTTAGTTTTACCCTATTTTGTTTCTATATCATGACTTGGTAGATGTACATTTTTCGCATCAATTTAGATATTCACTGCAATTCATAAATGATCCAGATTGTATTGCATATGATGATATGAATGCTTAAAATCATTACACTATATATGGGAGGAGTATTCCTATTTCACCTTCTATTTGAAAGCAATCAATAGAATTAAAATCCATTTATAGGCATAACCTTCGGTTGTTCCCTGCGATTCCAAATGATCCAAATTCACTATATAGTCCTTGGAAGGTGTACAAGTTCTTATTTCACCTTCCATTTAAAAGCTATCAATTAAAGTAACATTCATTCAAACACTTAACTTTAGAGTGTTTACAGTTTAAAAAAAGAAGGTACCTTTGAGTACCAATGTAATGCCAGCCAATACGCCTTCCTATGGATTGCACTTGTACCCCTTGATTTTGCCTCAAGAAAAGTCGCCTTCTCTTTACAAATCATCTGTCAATAATGAAGATTTATTAATATACACTCAGTTGAAAAGTTTCTAGAAATTACATATTTATGAGCTCCGTTGCATGAAAGCTGGAAACTGCGGAATGCCAACAAAATGATAGGAATGCTAATGGTATGGCATATACATATTAGAAACCTAAAATATTTCATCATTGCAGCGAACAATAAACAGGAGCAGTAGCAATCCACTTTCTTTTCTTCACCTGTCCAATACCGATAACATTAGAAATGCGAACAATAAACATCAAGCAAGTGAAATGGCAAAAGCGAACATAGATAATGATCACAATCTATGTGAAATGGTTGTAAGCAACACCATCAATCTAATACATTCAATTAAGAATAACCTCAAAAATCCTAACCCTGAACAGATCCAGACAATCAATTCAAAAACAATGAATTCTCTCAATCAAAACAAAACCCAGATTAAATCAACTAATTTAAACAAAACCCAGACAATCAATTCACAAAATAATCAAAATCTCACTGTAATTGTTTGAAGTATAAAAACTTTTTACATTTAAAGATATGGGTTTTAGCTAGAAATCATGAATCAATGAAAATCTATACAACCGTGAAGAGACAAGAGATATGGGTTTTAGCTAGAAAGCATGAATCAATGAAAATCTATACAACCATGAAGAGACAAGTTATCAATCAGTGAACATATGACCAGAGTTTTTAAAAATCCCATTCAACTTCCTGTTGCTCCCATCCTTAACAGAATCCCATTGAAACTCGTCCTCCATGTGGAACAAACTAAATTTCTATGAGAAATTCATCAATCAGTTAACATGCATGTTAATTTCTCAACTAAATTCCTAGATCTTATATGAAGAAAGTAGAGGAAAGCCCTTGGAAATGGATGTAAACCCTAGTTAAAAAACACCACGAAGTCATCAAACACTAGTTTTAACACGCCAAGAATTACTTGATTCGGAGGTAACAACAACAGCATCAATAAATCGATTTCAGATCTGAAATTTTAGTTTTTGAGGAGTTTGAATCGTACCTGAAGATGGGGTTAGAGAAATGTGAAACCACTTAGACCCAAATTACTTATATGAAGATGAGACTTTTTTGATCTTCTTATTCAATGGAGAATTTTAGATGAGGTTTTCACGAGTAAATGGTTCGATTTGGAGTTGAGTTCTCTGAAGAAAGATGAAGGTTGTTTATATTTTACCCCTGATATCTTTAAAAACAACGAAAAAAATGTGCAGGAGAAAAAAACATTGGAAGGGTTATTTTGTCTTTTCAATATAAGGCGGGTAGGCGGGTAGGGTAGGATAATTTCGAGGTTTACCCGTCACCCTACCCATTTAAGGGCGGATAAAAAATCTCTAACCGTCACCCTACCCGCCAAATAGTGGGTAGGATAGGATACGGTTAAAATATTGACGGGTAGGGTAGGATTGGCGGATATAAATAGGGTATGTGCACCCCTATACATACTCATCAAAGTATTAAACACAAATCCAGCAAAACCCATAAACCAAACCAAACCCTAGATTCTCAAAACACGAATCAAACATCACATTAACAAATCCTAGCAAATAAATCTAGCAAAACCCATAAACCAAACCAAACCAAACCCTATATTCTCAAAACACGAATCAAACATCAAATTAACAAATCCTAGCAAATAAACAAATCACACAAATCTGAGTAAAAATCCCTAGTTCAGAAACCCAAATCTCATAATCCATAGAAGAACTTAAAATCGAGTAAAACATATCCCCAATTTAAAAAACCCTAGTTCAAAATCGAGTAAAAAACCCATTCAAGAACAAAGATTGAACATCTAAAATAACAAAGAAGAGAAACAAAGTTAGGGTTCGTGAAACTATACCTTTTAGAAGTTCCAAAGATCCTTCATCTTGTTCCTTCAATCTTCATCTCCTAGAGAAAGAGTAATGAAAACACAGTGACTTGAGCAAACCCTAGTTTACAAACCCTTAACCGATTTCAGATGAAGTCGATAGCTTATACAAAGAGAAGAGTGATTTCAATTTCAGATGAAGTCGATTTTGTTACCAAAAAGATAAGAGTGATTTCGATTTCAGATGAAGTCGATTTTGTTACCAAAAACATCCATATATGAGAAAAAGAGGAAGATCGGGGATTCTTCTGTGTTCTTCTTCGGAAGTAAAGGTGGTTATAGGTGACCGAAAGTTAGGTTTTTCGTTTACTCAAGAGAGGTGAGGTTTGGAGATCGTGGGGAGAGAGAAAGAAACGAAGAGAGAGAGAGGGGAGAGGGAAGGAAAGGGAAAGAAAACGAGAATGATTCATTGATCAAAAAAATGCACCGAGGTGCACCGTGTGAGACAAGGGACAGGACCCACGTTTGCCCAATCCCATCTCGGGGACAAATCTCGGTGCACACCTTCATGTGTCTTACTTTGAAGTTTAGTCATCATACGGATTATGGAAATCTTTGAACGGTAGATATTTTAATTTCGGGTTGTCATACAGATACGGATTAGTTGTAAACGAATCCAAAATTTTGGAGCATAGTGTGTATATTGTTGTGGGTGATTTCAAGAAAAACTTTTCGTATGATTACATGAATTCCTGCTAGGTATTTCATTTATTAATAAGAATTTAACCTAAAGTGAGAAAGTGTTTGATTGAATTCAAAGTTGTCTACTTTTGTGTCCTAGTTGCTTGCTAGAGTCGTCCTCTATGAACTTAGGTTTCAGGGAATATTCCAAAGGAATCTTACCTGTAAATGGATGGATTCATTGTTCTTACGAAGTTTCCGACTTATAGTAGTCCACTCACGGCCATGTTTCGATCTCGGAGCCAGTGTATGCATACAATATGTCAGAATATGGTTTGTTTAAGGTTTCGAAGAATATTCCAAAGGAATCTTACCTGTAAATGGATGGATTCATCGTTCTTACGAAGTTTCCGACTTATAGTAGTCGACTAACGGCCAGGTTTCGATCTTGGAGCCACGGTATGCAGACAATATGTAAGAATAAGGTTTGTTTAAGGTTTCAGAGAATATTCCAAAGGAATCTTACCTGTAATGGATGGATTCATCGTTCTTACGAAGTTTCCGACTTATAGTAGTCCACTCACGGTCAGGTTTCGATGTCGGAGCCACGGTATGCATGCAATATGCCAGAATAGGGGTTGTTTAAGGTTTCAGAGAATATTCCAAAGGAATCTTACCTGTAAATGGATGGATTCATCGTTCTTACGAAGATTCCGACTTATAGTAGTCCACTCATGGCCAGGTTTCGATCTTAGAGCCACAGTATGCATACAATATACCAGAATAGGTTTGTTTAAGGGTATGCATACAATATACCAAGTTTGAAGTCTGAACCCTCCCAGAGCTTCTTGGTTCATAGTTTATATGGTTTTGTACCACATTTGAAGTTCGAATTGACAATGAGCTTCATATTTATCGATTCCGGTGATGTATCATGCTCAGTTTGAAGTTATAACCCTCTAAGAGCTTTTTGGTTCATAGTTTGTATGTCCTTATACCACATTTGAAGTTCCAATCGACACTGAGATTCATATTTATCCATTCCGATGATATATCATGCTCAATTTGAAGTCAGAACCCTCCAAGAGCTTCTTGGTTCATAGTTTGTATGGTGTTATACCACATTTGAAGTTCGAATCAGCATTAAGCTTCATATTTATGTGTAGGACCAGAATCTCGCAACAACAGAACCATTTACAACACATTGCGAAGGCGTCGTAGGTTGAGTACAGAAACGACGTGAATGATGGCGTCGGTAGAAAAACAAGAAAGATGGGAAGATCTTGCGAGATTTAAGAATGTTGCGAAATAAACACTTGTATGCTTGTGATAGTCTCGCAAACCAGATCCGAAAATAAAGATTAGATTAGCTGTCACCCATTATGTAAATACCTATATAAAGAGGAGAGCAGGAGAGAGAAATGAGAGATAATTTTGGTAAGAGAGAGAGAGATATTTTTGAGAGAGATATTTTTAGAGAAATATTATTATTTTCTTTATCATCTTCTTCCCCTAAAACTAGACTTAGAGCTCCAAATACTCATTAATGGAGTCCCAATGTAATACTTATGTAATTTCAATAATCATAGTGAAGAATCCTAACCCCGTGGATGTAGATCACATTGATCGAACCACGTAAATTCTTGTGTCTCCATTTATAATTTTAGTACTTTTATCTTTATTTTCATATCAAATAAGTTTAGATCTAGAAATTATTATCATGATATCAAAAGGGGTGTGTTGTGGGATTTCCTGCAACTACATTTTTGGCGCTAGAAACAGGGATGAGTAAAGGATTTATCCTTCCTGTAACTTGTTGGTTCAAGAAGATTCGGTGTTGATATTTAATTTCTATGGATACTTGAAGTCATCAACTGTGTAGTGTGTATATTTTTCTAGATCTATAAAGTTTAGGTTCAAAAATGGAAATTTCATGGAAGAAATTACACTTTCAGAGAAGAAAGTCAAGGTTTCAATAAAAGATTTCCATATTCAGGAGAAAAAGCAAGAAGCAAATTGTTGAAAGAAATTAAGGAAGGACGAAGAGAAGATAAGATGCAGATGCTGCAATTTTTATCACAAACAGAAATTCGCACGAGATGGTTCAAGGTTTGAGCGAACAAACAATAGGTCATGGGTTCGGTTCGCGAGAGATACATAGTTTTCATTTTATTATCATCTTCAGTGGCGAATAAGAGAATAAGGAAAAAGTTATGAGTTAATTTCGCAGAGAAGTTCTTGAACAGTTGGTCCAGAGAACAACATGTGTGTTTGTGGTCGCAAGTTCAAATTCGCCTACGAGCATAGTTTTCTTCTTTTTACAGAGGACGAAAAAATGAATAATTTCGCAAAGTTGTTTCATAATTTCGCAAACAAGAGGCAACACAGTTGGTCACCTGCGAAGTTAATGAGTTCATGGTCGTGTGTTCAAATCCCAACGAATGTGTATTTTTCGCATGGATATTTCGCAAGAGTATTTCTCACAGAAGAGAGTTTACGATTATTTCGCACAGAAATTTTGCAAAGGAGGGTTGGCACAGATGGTTCATTTGATTCGATGCATGAAGAAGGTCGTAGGTTCAATTCCCACCTCCTGCGAATTTTTCGCACATTTTACATATTTTTGGGTTGCTACCAGCGAAGAGCAAATCAAGTTTTAACAAGTGTGCGATAATTTCGCACAAGAGAAATGGCACAGTCGGTCAAGAGGCATGAATGTAAGCAGCAGGTCGCAGGATCAATTCTTGCTTCTCGCACATTTATTTTTGTTATGCGAAATTTCGCACGGACTTTGATTATTTCGCAAAAAAAGAAAGTTGATGATTATCTCGCAAATTAATTTCGCAAGAGAGGGTTAGAACAGTTGGTATGGTGCGAGAATATGCAAGAGGCAGGTCAATGGTTCAAATCTCATTTCTTACACTTCTTTTTGATACGCTATAATTACATTTCTTTGAGCGACGTTTATACATTTCAAGGATGCCAGTTTCATAAGCAAATCATATACTTCGCAAGAGACGACAGCAACAGAAAATCACATGAAAGCTAAGTACCACTTCCTTGAATATTTTACTTATAGAAAATAAAAGATTTTTGATTTGATTTACAAAGAGCGATTCAATTGCACGATAACAAAGATTTCAAAGATTACTAAGATTTCAAGATTACAAAGACTTCAAAATTACAAAGATTTGAGATTTCAAAATTACAAAAACCCTAAAAATCCAATTTATATATTTCTCTAGAATGTTTCCTTTACGAGAAAATAAAAGATTTTTGATTTGAATCACAAAACGTGATACAATCGAGAATTATAAAGATTTCACAACTACAAAAATTCCCGGAATTACAATGTATTAGAATTTCTCTTGAATATTTACTTGGCTTCAAATGATATGATATTATGAGAATGAAAGAATGAATGAAAGAAATGACAAAAATGAAATAATGAAGATATGCGATAATTTCGCAGAGATAATAGAGACATGTGATAATTTCGCGAGAGACGATCTTAGATCCATAAAAATCCTAAGATCAGAATGGGAAGAACCTTTATGACGCACACCCTAGTTCGCGAATAAAATTTCGCTAGAGGCAAATGTAAGACCTAAAGTGCGTCATAGAAGGGGGTATCTTTGCATGACTTCGGCGATAAGGTTACACCGCTACTGGAACCTAAGTCATGGAGATTTGGGGTCAATGAAAGCCTATCCAGGAGAGGTACCTTGGATTTTCAACCTAGACTTGTGATTTAGGTTGGACGACTGAGGGTCTCTTCTAAGGGGTGCAGAATATGACCAAGGCGCCGAGGTACATGGTTGAGCCAAGAGTGCCCGGGACAGATGAACCTACTGATGCGTGTCGTAGGTGCAATCAAATTAATTAATACTTTACTACCTAATTAACTAGTAATATAGGGTAGTCAAGGTCGATCCCACGAGGAGCAAGAGATTCTAGTTGTAAAAGTTGTCACGAAAGGGGGTGTAAAAGATAAAGTTGAAAGATGAAAGCAATAAGAGAAACAAGATCAAGGAATCCTTCTTCGTTACGAAACAATGAATCAAAGTTATGTTCTTTTCTACTTGTTATTAGTCACAAATTATCACCAACCGTAGGTAAAGCAGCTAGCTCAGTGCTAAACCCCTAAATCCCTTATATCACCGGATAACAAGTTCTCGCCTACCGGTTCTAATCACCCTAGCCACCTAGAATTAGCTCAACCTAGATGTAACTTGGCTCATGCATTAGGTTTTGTGAATTTCTTAGGTTGATATTAGTAGTTAGACTCTTAGCTCAAGGTCTACTTGCTAACGTTGTTTCTACACACAATTGCTCCACGGAATCCCTCCGCAAGGTCTCGTGTTTGCTACTTATGTAAAGAGTCAAAGAACGATTACTTATCCCCTAACTTTCACTAGCTTTAGATCGAATTAACAAATCAATTTAGTTGGCCACCCAAACAATCTATCAATCAATCATGAATGTCTTTAAGATCACTCCTATTAGTAAAAACAAGCGATAATCATGTGAAAAACTTCAAGATAGAATTTGAAAACAAAAACTTAAATCATATGTTTAAAAACTAGGAATTCATCCTCAATCAATAAAATTAACTACTCATGTTAAAAAAGTTCACACAAAGAATAAGAAAAGAAAAGAATTGTGTGTGTAAAGATGTGTAGAAGTTGTAGAAAACTTCTCTATTTATAGGCTTCAATATTCTCCAATTCTTCCAAGGATTAGAATCCTTTTCCTTTTGCAATTCAATTTCCAAATTCAAGTCTTTTCTCTTCTCTTCCACCTTCTCTTTCCAAATTTGAGTCCAATTCTCCATCCAATTCCTAGCCCAAGTCTTCACACCCATGAGAGAGGTCCATAGAAAGTTCTGGAATTTTGCTCGCCGAAAACTGGGATTATGGCGGGAATTTGGCCGGAAACGTCGCCGCGGCCACCTGAAAATTTCTCGGGTAAATCGAGAGAATATTCGACGAATATTCGTCCGGTCTTCCGTTGGACTAACCGGTCAAATGGTCAAACCGGTCCAATCGTCAATCGGCCGGTCAAAGTAGAAGAAGTGAGTCGGACTCGAGTTAGCTTTCGGACTCGGTAATCGGGCTTACTCGGATGAGTCGATTCATCGAATCACCGCTAACTCCGACGACTTAATCCTATTTCAGCTCCACTAATCGGTCACGGGATCGTCGGCTCGGTGCGAGTCGGCTCACTTGGGAGGAAAATCGGCGGGAGTTTCCTCGATTTTAGACACCGAAGCCATTTTTTCGAGCCGATTCTTCTCCCCTTAAGAATCCTAAACATTCATCTAGCATTTACAATCGGTCTTTTCTCGGTAGCCTATTCCACTCCCTTGTTGCAATACAAGCCCCCATTCTCAATTCCATCCAATTGCACTTGCTTCACCCATGAACCATTCTCCAATTCGGCTGAACTCATAAGCAACATCAATTCTTTTCTTGATTCAGGACCCACAAAGCAACAACAGCTCACCACTATCCCCACCGGGTTCTTCTTTGCTCAGCTCCATCCCCTGCACAAATTCATCCTAAACCCATTAAACCAAAGAAGCAACACCCATCCTATTTGCTCATCACCTCACCTTAATCACTTTCACTCGAGACCCACTTTCGATTCAACATTCACTACCATCAAAACCCATTAATCGAAATGGTTGATAAAAACCCTAACTCCATTTTCATTTGGTTCTCGATTTTGACACCGGCAAAGAACAATTTCATTTCTTCACGAGATCGAATATCGTCCGATCGAACAAATTCTTCCCTCGGGTATCAATTACTTCTCCTCGAGTTTCTTCATCCCCGAGCTTCAACTCTATATTATCGATTCGATTCAAACCCATTCAATCCTCGATCTATCGAACTCAGAAACTCCACATGACTTGATTCTTTCTTTGGACCCAGGGAAACACCACCACAATCGAACCCATCTTCGAGCGGCTAAAAGCTCTCTCTCTCAGCAATGGCAGCCATGGTCAGTCTTCTTTCTCTCTTTCGGGTGAAAAGAAAATGAGGAGAAGAAAATATCTCGATTTGAGTCTAAGGTTATTCGGGTGGATCCTAGGTTTGGATCGGGTTGGATGGGCTTATGGGTATGGATCGACATGTGGGCTTGGGTATGGGTTTTCGGGGTATGGGTGGATTCAAACACCCACCAAGTACACCCCAAGTGCTATTCTCACTCCCTTCTTTTGGATAAGGGACACCTCTTTGACCTCCCCTTAACACCCCTTAACCTTAGGCTGGGCTCCATATAGTATTCCCCTCCTTGATGAAATGACAATTTTACCCTTTTGGCTCAAATTGGGTGATTTCTTCTTCTTTTCCTCCAGGTGACTCCAAAGTAACTATAAAACTCAAAACAAGCGTAAAATACATAATTTATAAGAAAAATAGCAAAGAAAGCATAAACTACTAGATAGTAAATTAGGTGTATTCTACACCTATCAAATTCCCCACACTTAGACTTTGTTAGTCCTCGAGCAAATCAAACTAAAAACTCACAACTTCAAAGCGTTCAAGCGTCACAAGCATCCAAAGAGTTATGAGGACATAGAATTTCGCATGCTAGTAATAAGAAGTTAGAAATACCAAAGAACATATTCTCATTCTTAAATGTTGAGTGAGAAATAACCACACCATAATGAGAGAATGCGTGTTTGAGAAACGATCAATAAGCATTTTAGCCTCGACTTTTGCCTCTCCAAATAGGATTTTATGATAATTGCACTCAAAAAGACGGTTTTTTTTTTTTTTTTTTATGGTTATCACATGTGTGCAGGTAGGAATAAAGAGAGAATTCCTGCAACACGTTGAATGGTGGGAAGGATAACTTCCGAAATATTTGAAAAACCCACATCTTTTAATATTTTGAAAAAACCATTTTTCGACGATCTCTAAGAAAGGAAATCAACCATTTATATTGAGGATGAGATTACTTACTTACCTTCACATCCGATTGCTAATTAAGATAACACCACTCTCACGGCATCCAATAGAAACGTCTTCCGCTCTTCGTCTTGATCTCCATGGTCTTCGTCTTCGGTTTCAACTATTGATGATAAACACTTGAATTTCATAAATCCTTAACAATTTGTAACTCTTTTACCTTAAAATCCTTGTCGCTTGAAACTTCCTTATAAATTTTCCTTTCCCACGGCTCATTAACAAAACAAATATTTCTCTTGTTTTTTCTCTTTTTTTTTTTTTTTTTTTTTTTTTTTTTTTTTTTTTTTTTTTTGACAAGAGAAATTAAATACAAAATAAACCATGGCCGTGGAAGAAGTATTTTACCGCTTGATTCTTCACAACTTGTATTGTCTTGAAATCATAAACTTTCAAAAATTCTCACCTTTTACTTTTCTTCGCTTTTATGAATAAATCTTCATACTTGAATATAAAATTACCTCATTGTATTGTAAGTCTTCAACATATATGTAAAATCCGCTCTTTGTATGTTGCTTTACTTGTATTTGAAATTTGCTCTTTTTCTCGTTCCGTTGCTTGTAAACCTTAAACTTTTCCAACTTTCCTTGTAGATTTTGATGTCGCTCCTTGTTGATGATGAATGTGTTTCTATGGATCCGTTGTTGTCGAGAGAGAATGGTGCTAACTGCAAATCGAACTACAAGAAGGAAGCTTTCATCCATGGACGTCACCCTCATGATTGACAAAATTAGCACTCAAGAGATCAAAGAGTAGTGCTTTTATTGGTGGGAGGTTGGGTAGCTCACCATTCTACCGGAATTGACGTACGGTGACACACACTCAAAAGAAGCTCTTTAGTAGATGGAAGATTTCTGGTCGGTGCCTCTCATGATATGAATACGGGTAGTCTCCACTAATGATTGATCAACAACTCTAATAACGCACTTCTCCCTGCACCAAATTCGCATCACCGGCATGATTAAATCCATTATTTAACACTCTAACAAACAAGAAATCCGAATGTAGTTCTCTAACATTTCCAAGTTCAATTATGTCGGTCAAAAATCTCTATGTAAACATACCTAGAAGTATGCTAGTGACTCTAAAATCTTTAAAAGTTGGAATTTTTATGTAAAACTTTTTTTTTTTTTTTTTAAAAATTTTTTAATTTTTTTGTAATTTTTGTTTTAAAAACATGCTTAACCACTCCCCCACACTTAAACCTTACATTGTCCTCAATGTAATTGAATCCTCCTAGGAAAGTCAAGGTGGGAGATTTTAACATGATAAGAAACAAGAAAAAGAAATAACAAAAAGCAAAAGATAAGAAATACAAAACCGATGGGTTGCCTCCCATTAAGCGCTTGTTTTAAAGTCGACGGCCCGACTTGGCTCTTGCAAGATTCATTCCCCATATACTAACAATCGGAAAATTTGAGGATCCACCCATAATACCTGTTTTGCAAACAATAACTCCATACAAATATTAGCACAAGAAAACAATAGTGATGTTATCGCTCGATAGAAATTTCCCCCACACTTATTCTCGTCCACACTAGGAAGTGTATAAAGAACATAGAATTCGGGAACTTCCATGTATTCCTCTTGGCAAACCTGCATGGTGTTAGCATCAAGTGTTTCCAATGGTGGATATCTAGAAACAAAATCATCCAAAAATACTTTCGAAGCACATACATTCAAACCAATAAGAGGTAAAGGAGAAGAATCAATAGGCAAAGGGTTAGACAAACCTTTCAAAAATTCTTGTATTATAGAATCCTCTTCATCCTTAAAAATTCAAGTGAATTACTTACCTCTTGTATATCGTGGTCCTCTATTAAACCTTGCAACCATTCTTCGTCGTTTTCTACCTTAACCATAGTCTCGGCATCATTAAAATCATTCGCAAGTTCAATTGGGTCTTCCACAAAATCAATAAATGTGGTTTCATCCTCTATAATCATCTCTTCAACATTCTCATCATCGGAATCGGGCCATTCACAAAAATGATTCTCATCGGTATAGATTGTAAGATCTTCTTGTGCGGGTGTTACTTCGTTTATAACAATAGGTAAGTCACACCCAATCTCCTCCTTTTGAATAGGTGAAGGATCGTTATTATGATCCGGAGTTGGAATAACTTCCTCATTGTCGGAACATTCATACACTTCCGCGGACTCCCATCTTTCCTTAAGAAATTTTTGCCAAGCAATAAATGCATCTTCCTCAAGCTCTTCCTTTTGAATAGGTGATTGATCATTATTAAGATCAAGGCTTGAGTAATCTACACTATCGCCATCAAAAGTATCCAAAGGTTGGTCCTTTTCAACACAATCATCTTCATTTTCAGACTCACCATAATAAGAATCTTCATCGGTTTCATAACCTTTATCCCGACGTCGTTTAAGTTCCATATGAATAGTCCTACTAATTTCTGCGACAAGCTCTTCCGAGTCTCCATCATCTTCCAATTTGTATAATTTACTGCAAGTTTCTTGACGTTCACACGCTTACCACCGTTGATAGAGTTTCTAGACGGCATCTCCTCTTTTGGAAAAAGTGAAGGAAAAACACGATGAAGAGGAGTATATTCCAAATTCTCTCTCGCACATTACTAGAAAACAAATTGTTAGATGCATAACTATCCTTCCATCCATGTGATTGTCCACTTACATACCGTCCATAAGGTTGTTGATATGTATGAGAATATCCATAAGGTTCTCAGAGAAAATTTATCATAGCCAAAATATTGGTTTTGATTGTATCCTAAGGATGGTTGGAAGTTGTCATAATGTTGAGGTTGAAAACCGTATTGATTGTTGTAATATGCTTGCTCTTGTCCACCGTATACATGGATAACCGATACAAAATAAGATTCAAAAACCAAGTTAGATACGGAATAGAATCCAACAAAGCAAGAAAAAGCAAAAGAAAAATAAAAACAACTAAAATCATCCATTTGCTCCCGGCAACGGCGCCAAAATTTGATGCGTGTCGTAGGTGCAATCAAATTAATTAATACTTTACTACCTAATTAACTAGTAATATAGGGTAGTCAAGGTCGATCCCACGAGGAGCAAGAGATTCTAGTTGTAAAAGTTGTCACGAAAGGGGGGTGTAAAAAGCAAAAGAAAATAAACAAAACAATTAAAAGATAAAGTTGAAAGATGAAAGCAATAAGAGAAACAAGATCAAGGAATCCTTCTTCGTTACGAAACAATGAATCAAAGTTATGTTCTTTTCTACTTGTTATTAGTCACAAATTATCACCAACCGTAGGTAAAGCAGCTAGCTCGAGTGCTAAACCCTAAATCCCTTATATCACCTGGATACGGAAGTTCTCGCCTACCGTTCTAATCACCAAGCCACCTAGAATTAGCTCAACCTAGATGTAACTTGGCTCATGCATTAGGTTTTGTGAATTTCTTAGGTTGATATTAGTAGTTAGACTCTTAGCTCAAGGTCTACTTGCTAACGTTGTTTCTACACAAATTGCTCCACTGAATCCCTCCGCAAGGTCTCGTGTTTGCTACTTATGTAAAGAGTCAAAGAACGATTACTTATCCCCTAACTTTCACTAGCTTTAGATCGAATTAACAAATCAATTTAGTTGGCCACCCAAACAATCTATCAATCAATCATGAATGTCTTTAAGATCACTCCTATTAGTAAAAACAAGCGATAATCATGTGAAAAACTTCAAGATAGAATTTGAAAACAAAAACTTAAATCATATGTTTAAAAACTAGGAATTCATCCTCAATCAATAAAATTAACTACTCATGTTAAAAGAGTTCACACAAAGAATAAGAAAAGAAAAGAATTGTGTGTGTAAAGATGTGTAGAAGTTGTAGAAAACTTCTCTATTTATAGGCTTCAATATTCTCCAATTCTTCCAAGGATTAGAATCCTTTTCCTTTTGCAATTCAATTTCCAAATTCAAGTCTTTCTCTTCTCTTCCACCTTCTCTTTCCAAATTTGAGTCCAATTCTCCATCCAATTCCTAGCCCAAGTCTTCACACCCATGAGAGAGGTCCATAGAAAATTCTGGAATTTTTGCTCGCCGGAAAACTGGGATTATGGCCGGAATTTGGCCGGAAAACGTCGCCGCCGGCCACCTGAAAATTTCTGTCGTCGAGAGAATATTCGACGGAATATTCCGTCCGGTCTTCCGTTAGGACTAACGGTCAAATGGTCAAACCGTCAGTCAATCGTCAGTCAACAGTCAAAGTAGAAGAAGTGAGTCAGACTCGAGTTAGCTTCTGACTCAGCTAACTGGGCTTACTCAGATGAGTCAGTTACTGAATCAGCTGCTAACTCGGCTGACTTAATCCTATTTCAGCTCACCGGAATCGGTCATCGGGATCGTCCGGATCGGTCTGAGTCGGCTCACCGGAGGGGAAAATTGGCCAGAGTTTCCTCTGATTTTAGACAATTCGCAAGCCATTTTCAGGCTGATTCTTCTCCCTGTTAAGAATCCTAAACATTCATCTAAGCATTTACAATCAGTGCTGCTTCAGATAGCCTATTCCACTCCCTTGTTCAGCTACAAGCCCCCATTCTCAATTCCATCCAATTGCAGCTGCTTCACCCATGAACCATTCTCCAATTCAGCTCAACTCATAAGCAACATCAATTCTTTCTAGCTCAGGACCAACAGCAACAACAGTTCACCACTATCCCCACTGGTTCTTCTTTTGCTCAGCTCCATCCCTGCACAAATTCATCCTAAACCCATTAAACCAGCAGCAACACCATCCTATTTGCTCATCAGCTCAGCCGCAGAATCACTTTCACCTGACCCACTTTCGATTCAACATTCACTACCATCAAACCCATTAATCGAAACAGTTGATAAAAACCCTAACTCCATTTTCATTTGGTTCTCGATTTTGACACTGGCAGCAACAATTTCATTTCTTCACAGATCGAATATCGTCGATCGAACAAATTCTTCCCTCGGGTATCAATTACTTCTCCTCTGAGTTTCTTCATCCCTGAGCTTCAACTCTATATTATCGATTCGATTCAAACCCATTCACTCCTCGATCTATCGAACTCAGAACCCACTGTTCTTCTTTGGACCCAGGAAACACCACCACAATCGAACCCATCTTCGAACGGCTAAAAAGCTCTCTCTCTCTCTCGCAACAGCGGCAGCCATGGCTGTCTTCTTTCTCTCTTTCAGGTGAAAAGAAATAATGAGGAGAAGAAAATATCTCGATTTGAGCTGGGTTATTCGGGCATGGATCCGGGTTAGGTTATGGGTCCGGGTAGATGGATGGGCTTAGGTTAGAGTGGATCAGACATGTGGGCTTGGGTATGGGTTAGAGTTCAGGGTATGGGTGGATTCAAACACCCACTAAGTACACCCCAAGTGCTATTCTCACTCACTTCTTTTGGATAAGGGACACCTCTTTGACCTCCCCTTAACTATTATTGTCCTTTCTTCAGTAATTTGAGTCACCCCTTAACCTTAGCTGGGCTCCATATAGTATTCCCTCCTTGATGAAATGACAATTTTACCCTTTTGGCTCAAATAGGGTGATTTCTTCTTCTTTTCCTCCGTGCGACTCCAAAGTAACTATAAAACTCAAAACAAGCGTAAAATACATAATTTATAAGAAAAATAGCAAAGAAAGCATAAACTACTAGATAGTAAATTAGGTGTATTCTACACCTATCACCTACTGCCATTCTTGGCAAGTCTTATCTATGATGCACTCGGTTTTAGTCTCGTAACCATAAGCCATATAGGCAAAAGGGATAAGAGGCTGCGAAAACAACTGGTTGTTGTCAAGACCGGATGGGAGGAGCTAGTCTTGTATGGCAGAAGTACGTCTCCTTGAAGGGGCAACCAGGGGGAAGATAAGGGCGGCACCCTCCATTAGGGAGCTGATAAGTGTCTTAAGACGCAAATGTCATGAGGCTTTATGTTCGCAAGAATATTTAGGCTTGTCATATTTGTGCGGCAATCCTGAAGAGGCAATAATACAAAAGAGAAAGATAAGACGAGATCAATGGGTTAGTGCATGCAAGTGTACGGACGTCCTGCGATTTCGTCGCAAGACGGCAATGTCATGGGGCTTTATTTTCGCAAGAATATTTAGGCCTGTCATATTGTCCCAACAAAAATGATAATAAAAAATAAAAGTTAAGGCAAGATCAATGGGTTTCTGCATGAAAGTGCAAAGACGTCATGCGATTTTGTTGCAATGACAATGGGTGGAAAAATAAGACCTTTAACTAGGAAGGCAAAATAAGACCACATAAGAAAGTAAGCAAATACGCTTGTAAAAAAGATTACATGATAAGCTTGCGAGCTTGAGAAAATGATTACATGATAAGCTTGCGGACATGAACATGATAATGAGACTGAGGCAATGAAAATGCCGCACACTTGATATTATGATCATATTATTATGCGATACTAATAGTGCAGGAATAAGAAAAGATGAAACACAAGTAAGAACTTGCGAGGAACAATAAATACGTGAAGAGGAATGCATATACTAAAGACAAAGTCAGAGAAATGGAGAATGAAAGCAATTTAAAGCTACATCAATTTTAGCATGCAAAATGAGCTAAGTAACACAAACACTAGCTATACATTGCACTAGATAAGCATTCTCATCATATAAGCACCACATTTGCATCATGAAAACATCGCATAAGCATTTCATGGCATAAACATCGCATACACATTTCATAACATAATCATCACATAAGCATTATATTAGCACAAGTATTCAGAATTTCGCAGAATGTGTCAGAATTTCGCAGAATGTGATTATTTTGCAGGATGTAATTATTTCGCACAATTATAAGCAACTTGAAGAGATTATACTATCGCATGAGCACAAAACATGAGACATAGGCAAGATAAGAATGAAGAAACAATTCGCTCAATCAACACTTTCTCAAGGTGTAGATGGTGGATTTTCGACAAAGGCTAAAATCGTAAATCCATAATTATATGTATTCTTGATCCAGCAATCAGATGAATATTGAGGCTCATGTCTCTTATTGAAAGAATGAAAGATCATGCTATGAGAATCTCTGACTGAGAATACTGTCTCTCAGAGTATATATAGATATGTAGTCTCTCAGCTGAGGCAACGGCATGTCTCACAAATACTGAGCAACTTCAGTAATTACTTCTATATAGAATCGAAAGATTAGACGGCTCCTAGATAGCTTTCCTGCTAGTATAGAGCAATAACGTCTTCAGGATGTAACAATGTTTTCCCTGACTATATGAAAGAAATATGACGCTTCAACAAGCTCATATCACTCAATTCCTGAATAATTAATGCTCCTGACGATCGTACTAGTATAGAGCCATTAATTAATTATTATTCTCAAAATCAATAGATTCATTAACTGAATCCCTGGAAAATATTCAATATTTTCATAATATTTTGTTACTTCAATTTATGGTTCTTCCCAGCAGAATTCCATGGGTTAGTAATAAATATTCAATACGCGGCATCCGAGTTACCTTGAGCAAGCCCCCCGACCAAAATGGTGTAAATGTATTCGACAAAAAATGCATTAGCAAACACACAGAATGAATAAACAAGTATTTCAAAATACGACGAGACGATGAACCTATGCAAATAGGAAAGAAAATAATAAAATAATAGTCAAGGCGCTAGGGACTGGCTCTCGACCGGTCATTCATGCCGTGACCAGTCCCACGCCCAAATTCTACATTTTATCATATTTTATTATTTTCCTTGATCTCATGAAATACTTTCATTCGAACAAATATCCTTTGTTTTGAGGAAACTCCTCAGTTTCATGGTGTTTCCTTTACACTGAGGAAATAATATAAAATTAGGGAAAATATCGTGGGGCCGTGATTATTGGCCAACCGGCCATGTCTTGATCCCGGTCGGCCCCACACCTCATGGTTCCTCATTATTTTATTATTATTTCCCTAATCTCATGAAAACTCCTTAATCTCATGATATTTCCTTGATCCCATGAAAAATAATATAAAATTAGGGAAACCCGTGGGACCGGGCCATAGCCGGCCGGTCACGCCCTAGCTGGCCCCACACGCCCTATTTTATTATTATTATATTTTTCATGTTTCCTTAATCCCATGAAATTCTTTGATTTCATGATGTTTTCTTTAAATTATGGGAAAATACATAAAAATATATAAAATTAAGGAAACTTGTGGGACCGGACCCAAGCTGACCGGTCATGCCCTAGCCGGTCCCACAAACCCCTTATTTTATCATTATTATTTTTATATTTCCTTAATTTTATGAAATTCTTTGATTTCATGATATTTCCTTCAAATTATGAAAATTTTTTCAAAAATTATGAAAATTCTTTCAAATCATGAAATAATACATAAAATAAGGGAAAACCCACGGGACCGGGCCCTAGCCGGCCAACCATGCTCAAGCCGGTCCCACACGCCCTTGTTTTATTATTATTAATATTTTTGTTTCCTTCATCTCATGGAAACTCTTTGATTTCAACAAAAACTTTTTGGTTTTAACAAATTCCTTGGTTTTATCATATTTCCCTAAAATCATGAAAATATTATAAAAATTGGAAAAACGTGTGGGACCAAGCTCCTTGGCCGACCGGCCATGCCTTGGCCATGACCGGTCCCACACCTCATGATTCCTTCACCCTTTTATTATTTTTCCTTCATCTCGTGAAGTTTTGACGGTTTCATCAAAAACCCTGATTTCTTCATATTTTCTCAAATGATTGCTCAAATGCACATCTGAAAATATCAAAATTCTCAGAACAGAGATACGAACACTTTAGTGACATGAGCATGTTACCTTGACCGACCAAGGTTGGATTTTGGCTCGCAAGGAGCCGGTCCCGCGTATTTACACCATTTGACCTAATTTGCGCAATTTCACGTATTAGGTCCAAAACTCTTCCAAATAATTGGGATTTTCATAGAATGATCGTCAGTCGATCCCGTGACCACCTAGGGCCGATTTCATGACCCCTTGGTCGGTCCCTCACCTCTTCATAATTAATTAGGTTTTATTACCTAAGGTTCGGACGAGCATTATTTTAAAAAAATGATTAAGCCAGCATTTAATCATTCTTTCATTAAATCAACTGGTCTTCAGGAGACCTTGATATTTTCTCACGTGAGCATCTGGGCGCTACATGGTTGATCCATAATCCCATTTAGCCGGTCCCTCCTCAGCTCCGTGGTTAACTTTTAATAAACCATCAGTTAATCATCAATTGATCAAATTAGGGTTTTGAGTCCAAGGTTCATAATTCCTGATTCAAACGCTAATAATTTTACGTTGATCCCGTGATCAGCATTTTATTTATCATACTCGGTTCAATTACCAGTATCTTATTTGGTCATACTACCAATAATTCATCGAATGAGCAGCATTTGCTCAAACCAAGGAATATTGGTTCAACTATCAATATTCAACAATTCATCGAATGAGCAATATTTTCTCATGTCAACTTATTGACACATCATATCTCTGTCTCAACAGACATGTTCAATTCATGAGTCTCAGAACATTTCCAAATCACGTTCGACTCAACAAAACAAGGACTTATCGTCCCATGAAGTCAGCAAGTCGACAAATGACTAACTAAATACACGTCCTGCTTACGAGACTCCAAAATCACACGAGACATCAATCGTGTTACATGGGGATATTAACTAGGGTTTTGGTCTGGCGGTCTACGGCACGTGTGTTCAAACACACGATGGAATGTGAGCAAGTCGTGCAATCAGTTGAAGGAGTTAGCAAAGTAGTGGATGGAAAATCGACCAAGTCTCCGCACGATGAGAAACTGGTTTTAAACATGATTTCCATTTCCCCACTCCTTGACTCCATCAACTGTCACACTTTATGGGATCACGGTGTCTACAATTTTAGCAATATAAATAAGTCCCTGAATCATGATTGAAAGAAAAACGAGAATCTCACGTCTTACAGACAACACGAGCTCAACAACTCATCAATTGAGTAACTTCAATCTTTCAGAACTTATCATATTCAGAATTCACAACACACCTACAATCTTCGATTAACATTGATTCCACATATTTCTCAGCTTCCCTCCTACAGATCGACCCATCCTCTCCTGTGACCGAATTTACTCTGGAACGGCCATTGTCTTGGTTTAGGCCGGGGTACTACAGATTGATCTCTCGAATTCAAAGCACTCCCTTCTTGCGGTGCATCTCATGAGAGGTTGAACATTTCGCTCGGTTCAAGGAGTCTCCTCCCATCGGTCGTCTCCTCAATTCCATAAAAACCAAGAAATCGTTTTGCCCCATCTACAGATTGGCGACCACAGTGGGAGATCATTCTCTCGGTTGCAAATTTACTTATCATAAAGATGGTCGGTCTTAGGTCCGGTTCAGTTACCAATCCGGATTCAACACCCGGTTCTAATATTGCAAGTTCTAGCGGTACTGCTAACACCTCTCCTCCGGTGCAACCTACCACTACTACTCCTCCAAGCACTGGTGTTCTAGTGATCACCCCTGCAAGCGGCGCCGACACCATCAATAATCCACTCTTCGGCCGGTCTCCCGAAGAAGTCAGAGAAAATCCACCTACCATAGGTGATCTCATGAAGGTACAAAAAACTCTTGCTAAAAATCAGACTGACATGGCTGCTACTCAGAAGGAACTATTCAACTATCTCAAGACTCTTACAGACAAGATGTTAGAGAAAACTCAAGAGAAAGGAAAAGCTAAAGAAAAATCTTCAGACGCTGATCCCGAAGTCACTCCAATCCATGTAGTAGATGATGAGGAAGTTCCCAAAGCTACAGATGATCCACCAGCAAAAGAACCATCCAGTTTCATCACTCGTGAGGACTTGGAGCGCCTCTTGGAGGATCATGGAAAAGATAAAACGCCTTCTGAGCATCGTCACCTACCTCCATACACTGCTACTACGCAAAGAATTCCTCTGCCAAAGAGTTACACCTCTCCAACCTTCACGCTTTATGATGGAACGGGAAATGCTCGAGAACATGTTTATCGGTTTCTGGAAGCACTGGGTGAACATGAGCACAACCATACTGTCCGTCTGAAGGAATTTTCAAAGTCTCTAAAAGGTAGAGCATATACCTAGTACAACAACATCGCACCGGGAAGTATCAAAAGTTGGGGAGAAATGGTCAATGCTTTCTACAGGAAATACTTCTTCGTCTCATAGCAAATCACCCTCTCTGACCTCGGAAGGATGTTTCAAAGGAGCAACGAACATCCTAACGATTATGTGAAAAGGTTCAGGGTTCAGGCCTTGGATTGCCATGATCCGAATGTCACAGAGCAACAACTCGTGGACTTGTGCATCAACGGAATGATCCTAGTCTATAGGGATTTATTGGAAAATATCAGGTTCCAGACTTTCTCAGAACTCCATGAAGCAGCCAAGAGATCAGCAACTACTGCACCGGCTCTCTGGAGAGAGCTAAGACTACAAAAGTTGAAGAGCCATGGGAGACCCGAAGTAGCAGACGTTTAATCAACAATGTAGGATCAGAATATCGCAACACCAAGATTCTCGCGAAA
>JAJJWW010019260.1:0-18534 GCA_023531295.1 Papaver armeniacum | reverse complement strand
GATGTATGATTTCTAAACCAAGTGTATACATAATTAACCAAGTGTTGATTATGTCAACACGTGGTAAAAAATCTAAAATTACTAGATGGGGAGATGATGATGTCAACAAGTGTAAACAAAAAACAAAAAGAGTGTTCATAAAGTCATTTATAGCGGCAATCAATAATGCAAGTAACTTAATTTTCTCCCTCACTTCTTATATTTCTTCTTCTTCTACTACTTCTCTAGAATCAATGACTACGTGTCAATAACCTACTCACACGGTATAGCAAACGAGGTCGGTGTCATCAATCCCACGTGTCGGTTAACAGACCAAATTTTACTGGTAACCACCGGTCAAAATTTCTGACTAACAGCCGGTATATATTGATTTTCAGCAAAGCCGTTTCATTTGTTTACCGGCTAACAACTAAATAACGCGGAGTGAAGAAAAAAATCCCTAATTTCAGAAAAATTCTATAATTCCAGAAAAATTGTGATTCAAGGAAGAGAAGAAGAAGTCTAAAAATTTGTTAAGGGTGATGTTAATTTGTGATGATCGTAGATTAGAGATGGTAGCAGAAACAGAAACTGTTAGGGTTTTGGATGTTCAATATAGATGTGGTGTTGTTGGTAAAGGAAATAACAACAACAATAGTACTGATCTTTATGATTCTGATGTTAAAGTCGAATTTGAAGTTGTAAGTTATTTCTTTGTTCTCCTTTTCTGTTCTGTTTTGCCGTAATTTTTACTTTACTGAGATGATTGAAACCTAGTTTAGGATTTTTTGGAGATTTTTGGTGTTTTTGATTGTGTTGGAAAATTGGAATCTTTTGCATGTTTTTTTGGATTTTGATGGAAACCCAAAGTAGTGACTAACTTAATTTGTATTTTAGTTACTAATTTTTTAGGAATTGAAATTATTTTCTGCAGTTTATTAGAGTTGTTTACAAGGAATTGCTAGAGTTGAGAATTGAAGAACTCCCATATTATGTCAAATAAATAAAGTTGAAAATGAAATCTTTTGACTTTTTGAAACAACTGTTAAGATCAAAATCCTTATTAGAATTTATTTTGTCTTCTGTGCTGCGGTGTTTTTAGTTTCAGTTAAACTAGATGTAATTGTTTTGTTTGTTGCTCTCAGCTATGTATGCCTCTGCAGCCTAACCATGAGTATATCTTTGTTGAGAAATACACTAGAAGAATCTAAAATGATCTGTCATTGTGTTATGCATATTGAATTTTAAAATGGAGAAAGGAAAATGAACCAAAGGTTTAACTTTGATTGATCTTATATTGATTACTTTTCAGGATGTGAATTCTCCAAATGATGCTTCAAATGTACCCGTGGAATCAGACATTCTTCAATTCACCCCTTTGTATTCGTTCAGGTAGTTTTGCTGATATTGGCCCTCGGTAGATTCATGGAAGATGAGCATATAAGGATTGATAATCTATCTTCATACTTGGGTTCTGCTGTTAGATGTCCATCCCCTAGTGCCTTTTATGGGGTAAGTTAAGTCAATCTAGCTCAGCATGTATTACCTGTTAAAACAATCTAGTGGTTTATATGATTTCTTATGTTTCTCGTTTACATACTGGTTGTCAATATATCAGGTGTTTGATGGTCATGGAGGTCCTGATGCTGCTGCTTACATCAAGAAAAATGCAATGAGGTTCTTTTTTGAAGATGCTGATTTTTCACAAACATCTGAAAGTAACGATGTTGCTTTAGATGAGGTTGAGGATTCCTTCCGTAGAGCATTTCTTCTAGCTGACGTCGCATTGGCTGATGATTGCAGTGTCAGCAGTTCTTCCGGGACAACAGCCCTTACTGCTCTGATACTTGGAAGGTATTTAATACATTTGCCATAGTCTGCTTCTTGGTGCAAGAAACTTCCATCGAGCACTATAGGTGATAAATTATTCTTGGGAGTTTGGTGCATTTAAACCTCCGCCTCTTTTAGGAAGAAGAGAAAAACACTAGTAGACTGCCTACCCTTGCGTGTGTCATTTGCACCTTGGGAACCAATTGATAGGGTTTTATGCTTACTAGTTTTAGCAGAGACACCATTAAAATTGATGTAGTATTATTGAATGTTGACCCTTAATTGGACTTAGGGCTCCCATGACACCATAAGAAGCTTAATTGGACGGACTAGTCTAGATACTACACCTCGTCATTCATGCGCTAACTAGGGTAAGAATATGTCTCCTGAAGAAAGTTTAGGGTACTTCTCGAAACATAATTTGGATGTGATCCTTATGGAAAAATACAGGTTGGTGTACTTGGTGTGGTCCATTGATTTTGACGTTCTTTTTTCTTATGCAGGCAGTTATGGTTGCCAATGCAGGTGACTGTCGAGCAGTTTTATGTCGTAGGGTGAGGCAATAGATATGTCTCAAGATCATAGACCAATTTATCCATCAGAAAGGCAAAGGGTCATGGATTTGGGTGGATACATAGACGATGGGTATCTCAATGGTGTTCTTTCAGTGAGTCGTGCCTTGGGTGACTGGGACATGAAGTTGCCCCCTGGGATCCTCCTCACCTCTTATTGCTGAGCCCGAGTTTCAGCAAACTGTTCTTACAGAGGACTACGAATTCCTCATCATTGGATGTGATGGTATCTGGGATGTGATGACTAGCCAAGATGCGGTGAGTATTGTCCGTCGTGGTCTCACGACGGCATGACAACCAACCCAATGCGCAAGAGAACTTGTGATGGAAGCTCTGCGAAAGAACACTTTCGACAATCTCACTGTAATTGTGATTTGCTTCTCCCCGTTAGATCATAGAGAATCATCACCAATTCCTAAACAACAAAAAGTGACGTGCGTTAGTCTTTCAGAGGAGGCCCTTTGTAGCTTGAAGAAATTGCTGGACAACAATGGTGGCGGCGTCGATTGTAAATATAGTTAGTTGAATATATTTGTTAAAACTATGTATTTTGGGGACTGCTTGTATATTTCCGTGCCCCTGGTTCAGGTGGCAACCAGGGTTGGCAATTTTGTGCGGTAAGGGGGAATGGGAATGTTGGCAGGTGCTTTTGTTGTTTACTGTTGTCCTATATGGAGAGAGAGTGATGTACATACTACTAATAGTGTTGAAGGAGGATCGGTGGTTTGTATGTTGTAGTAGTAGCTAGTAGCTACTTGTGGTAGGCAGTTCATGTTAATATATTCTTTGTTGATGCTACTTCTACACTGGTTAAATCTCGAGGGATTTAGAGCTTGTCTTTTTTTTTTTCCGCTACACTGGCCTGGGGCCAAAACTAAACAGCCACTCTAACTTCTCTCAAAACAGCTCTACCACTTATGTCCTCGCTGATCAAATGCCTAATGCCATTGGGAGGTTGGGTAATCCACACTCCCTCTAACATATTGGCAGCTCCTCCCTTGGCCAAGTAGTCTGCCACAGAATTAGCCTCTCTATATCTTTGATTGAAAGAGATTACAAGCCTTCAACTGTTGAATATCTTCCACAAGCGCATTCATATTTGACAATCTAACAGCCCCTTAATTGCTGTTTTCCGTATGTATGTCAAAATGCAACAAAATGCTTATTGCATGTTCCTGACATGAACCTGAACATGCTCTAGAATGTGTCTCAACTCTCAAGTTAGCAGACAGCTCAGGATTACTCGTATAGCTATGAGACCTACGCGCTAGCCAACTGCGCCACCACCCCATGTTGATACTATTTCGAACATAACTACATTTGATTACATTAAAACATGGATAAGCGTATGAATCACTGGTAGATGTTTGTTCATTGTTTATCTATAAATGTAAAATATTATCTTGATTTATGACCTTCACATGCCACCTCTTATCTTACACCACAAAAGTACTACTACTAGTTCACTTCACATATTACAGGTTAGGTAGTTAGATAATGGTTTTATCTTCATTTTGTGGAAGCATTACGTGAGGACAGACTTCTCTTGGTTCTTCTTGTGTTTCATTGGTTTTCTTGTCCTATTTTTCTAATGATAGCAGCCTATTTAATATATGATAACGCTTTTTTTTTTCATGATAATTCATTAAGAGATACATCTAGTACCCCTACACGTAGTTCCCTTAATCCATTTGCCATGATAAGTTTAAAATCTTGATCTACATGTATTTTAGAACTTCATGTCATGTTAAGGAAGCCTAAAGCACCTAGGATTTACCAAATTCCACGTGAAGTTCCAGTACCAAGCTAAAACAATCTATACGTGTTAAGTTTTAACAACCCTGTGGAATTTGATACCCCAGGCCCAGACCAAGCAACCTTGCAATGTCCAAAGTCATGTTTGATTCTACCACTGAGCTGAAAAGATGGCATTTCTCTTTGCAGTCAATCGGTTGAGAATCAGAAAGCGTTGCCTTATCAGTTGCTTTTGAAAAAAATTAAGGAACTTATTAGAGGAAGAAATCGCCTGTTTTATCACTTGCGTGGGAGTGAAATTCTATAATTGCGGTGTGTCGAAAAAAAAAGGATGGAGTGGCATAGAAAATGACATCACTGTACAAAAGTAAATCTAACGACGTGGATATAATTACACCAACCACAACCGCACGATCTTTTCTTGGAGGCATTTTCGTAAATAAACCACAATAAGACAGCGTTTAGTTTCCTTACCTCCTCATCATATATTCAGAGATAACGGAATACAAGAAAAGAAAAACCCATTAACAGCGTTGAAGAAGAAGAAGCCATGGCAATGGCAAGTTTAGCAAGAAAGAAGGCTTTATATTTCAGTAGCAATCTCTGCAAATCTTCATCATCATCATTTAAATATTCGTTTTCAGTTTCAAGAGGTTTTGCTTCTGGATCGGCTAGTGATGAGAATGATGTTGTTATCATTGGAGGTGGTCCTGGTGGTTATGTAGCAGCGATTAAGGCTGCTCAATTAGGTCTCAAGACCACTTGTATTGAAAAACGTGGTGCTCTTGGTGGTACTTGTCTTAATGTTGGTTGTATCCCTTCTAAGGTATAAAACATACCCCGATTTCATTTTCGCTAATTAGGGTTTCTTCAATTACATCTTATTTTTGTTTATTTAGGGTTTAGATCTGGGTTTGGGTATTTCCGTATTTAGTGTTATTGATTGATTTGGGTAATCTTTCAATTTTTCGTAATTTAGGTAATGATTAGATGACGTGTTTAGATTGTGAAATTATGTGTTTGTATAGTGTTTTGTGGTTTGATGGTATTTTGTGTATCTTGTTTCTATCGTGATAAAGTTAGGTTGTTGTCAACTATACCTCAGCTCAATGGTTAATCGTATTAGTACCACAACTATTTGATGTTGGTGTGCTGTTGATCTGTAGAGTAGCGTTGTTGAATTTGCTAGGTTTATTCTTTATTGTGACCTTTGTGTATGAGGGTAAAACCATATCTACTTTTGGTTATTGTCAAAATCGTTGAATAAGGGAAGTAATTTTATAGCTAAGAAGGTAGAGAATGAATATGAAGCAGAATCACCTGGATAGAAATGAAAATGATATAGTGGGTGAGTGTGTAAAAAATCATTAGGTCTATTTAACTTGGTGATGGACGTTAGCGCATATTTTTATGATTTTAGTAGGAACTCTGGCAAATTCATTGGCGTTCGTGACTGGGCTGGCTTGGGGTTGTGGTTATAGGACTGTTATTTTCTGGTTACCTTTCCTGATGATTGCTATATGTGCCATGCAATTGTTATCAGCTTCTTGTGTCTGTAGTAGCTATATTCTCTGTGACGCTTGTTATGGCAACTGGGTTTGATGGTATTATGTGATCTATAGTTAACAGTTTTTCGTGTTTAAGTTGTATTCTTTTCCCTGTTTCAATCTTGTTATGTTTTGTATCTATGACTCAAATATTAATGATTTGATTTTGTTTTCCCAGGCCCTTTTACACTCCTCCCACATGTACCATGAAGCCAAGCATGCATTTGCTAATCATGGTGTTAAGGTTTCAAATGTGGAAGTTGATTTGCCTGCAATGCTTGGTCAGAAAGATAAAGCGGTTTTCAATCTCACTCGAGGTATTGAAGGCCTCTTCAAGAAAAACAAGGTAACATATGTCAAGGGTTATGGTAAGCTTATCTCTCCATCTGAGGTCTCTGTCGAAACCATTGAAGGGGAAAACACTGTTGTCAAAGGTAAAAACATTATAATTGCAACCGGGTCAGATGTGAAACCTCTTCCAGGTATAACTATTGATGAAAAGAAGATTGTTTCATCAACCGGAGCTCTATCTTTATCAGAAATCCCCAAGAAACTTGTTGTCATTGGAGCAGGTTATATTGGTCTAGAGTTGGGTTCCGTCTGGGGCAGGCTTGGATCAGAGGTGACTGTTGTTGAGTTTGCGTCTGACATTGTCCCCTCAATGGATGGTGAGATTCGCAAGCAATTTCAGCGTTCCCTTGAAAAGCAGAAGATGAGGTTCATGCTCAAGACTAAAGTGGTAGGAGTAGACACATCAGGTGAAGGCGTTAAATTGACATTAGAACCATCAGCTGGTGGAGATCAGACCACACTCGAAGCTGATGTTGTCCTTGTCTCCGCCGGTAGAGCTCCATTTACAGCTGGTCTAGGACTAGACGAGATTGGTGTGGAGATGGATAAAATGGGTCGTATCCCTGTTAATGAGCGATTTGGAACTAATGTACCTGGTGTCTTCGCCATTGGAGATGTCATTCCTGGACCCATGTTAGCACATAAAGCAGAAGAAGATGGAGTTGCATGTGTGGAATACATAGCAGGAAAGGTAGGCCATGTGGATTACGACCTGGTGCCTGGGGTTTGTTACACACATCCCGAGGTGGCTTCAATTGGAAAGACAGAAGAACAAGTGAAGACTATGGGAGTGGAGTACCGCGTCGGTAAATTCCCTTTCATGGCAAACAGCAGAGCTAAGGCAATTGACAATGCCGAAGGTTTGGTAAAGATCATTGCAGAAAAGGAGTCGGATAAGATTCTTGGAGTTCACATCATGTCACCGAATGCCGGAGAGCTTATCCATGAAGCTGTATTGGCTTTACAGTATGGTGCTTCAAGTGAGGATATTGCGCGTACCTGCCATGCTCATCCAACTATGAGCGAGGCCTTGAAAGAAGCTGCCATGGCTACTTATGACAAGGCCATCCACATCTAAGGAGGCACTATCTTTGGTTCCTTCTTCCTACTTTTTGTCTAGTTTTCTTCTGTCTATTGGAATGATTTTGTTAAAATTGTCGCTTGACGATTTTTCATAAGAAATGTCTGGTTTTTAACAAACCAAAACAAATTACCCATGTTCATTGTTTTATGGGATCAAAATTTTAAATTGAGTTTGCACTTTTAAGAATGTCAAGGTAGGTGCAGGGTTTTTACATATTCCTCACTACACATGCATTTTAATCAGTGGATTGTTTACTGAGTTCTTTGTTGCTCGTACACACTGTACCTAAATGACAGCTTCTTCAATGCCTGGGCATTATCCCTACTCGGCCATTACGCAACATCTGCTAAAAGTTCTTCTATATGCTGAAATTTCTTTTATCCCAGACCAAGTCAATAAAAAAATCCACCATACAGCTTGCACTCATCCTTGATCCTTCCTTGAATATACTCGATCCTTCCTTGAATATAGTATTTATTACTAAAGGCTAGAGCAATGAATGTAGCAATTTTCTACCAAAGACATTAAATAGACAGAATCCCTTCTTAAATACACAGATTGAGTTCGCGCAAAAAGAAATCGTCATTTCCAATGCAACAAACAACAGCAATGGCTAAAATTAAAACAGAAAGGTTACTGAAAGATGTATTTATTGATTTGGAGCTTGGATTCTAAGTTCAGTATCAGTACATAAAACCATGGCTTCTTCTAATGTTAGCACTCACCGTCGTCATCCTTTTTCAACTCGAGTTGTTAGTTCTGCATTTTTGTTGCTTCTCTTCATTGTAAACTGTTTTCAACCTTCAAATGCGGGAACTGACGTGGTCGTGGATGGTACCGCAGGAGTGTTCATAAGCGAGTTATTGCTTGGAGATATTTGTGCGGCAACGGAAGACCCTGACTTCTGTACCGCAGTACTAACTGCTGACCCTCGTACTCCATACGCGGATCTTTTTGGTCTTGCAAGTGTCTCCATCAATTTAGCAATTATCAACGCTACTGATACTCAAAAGTGTATAACTGAGTTCTACATGATTGCATATCCCGATCAAACGGTACATTTACAAGCATGTAGCTTAGATTACCAACTCATTATCGCCAATCTTAAATTGGTTGGTAATAACTTGCTGAGTTATGGTAATTCTAAGGTAGCAGATAAAAAACTTGTTGAGGATGTTATGCATCATATTACTGAATGTGAAAATCAATTCTCTTCTTCATGTCCCGAGATTCCGAGTCCGCTGGCAGGTAGGAACAAAATTGTGACGAATCTTGTTAATATCCTTTATGTCGTTATAAGTCGGATTCCGTGACCGAAATGTGTCCCTTGTAAGATTTGGGTGCCTTCCTTGCAATCAAATGTGATAAAAATAAATTTGGCATGTAATAAAAGCAACTTTTATTTTCATTTCTTTGTTTTCTTCAGAACCGGTGCAGAAGAACCAAATGTGATAAAAGGCAATGCTTTTATCACATTTCTTTGTTGCCTAAATAAAGTACATACTAAGATTGAAACAAATGATTCAAGGGCACCAATTCTGGAATGAAATACCAAAAAAGTACCAAAGTATTAAAGATTGACATTTTGGAAAGAAAATGAATTCATATTTTACCTTAACTTGTTTTATTTTGGACATATCATCAATATTTATGCTTCAGAAAGAAGAAAAACCAAAGTGCTTTAATTTTTGTGTTCATGGTAAAAAATCTGTTGATTTAATAGGGATTCTCTCATTATGTCAATTTAATGTTTTTCTCCAAAAACAGCCATATTTATTTCTCCAGCATTGAGAGGTCACCAGGAGATGCTCTTATATATAGTACTAGTGTACTACCACAGACATGTTGTGATAGTACCTTCACAGTAGTATAGTGCAACCAAGTTAAAGAAAACATGGCTTCTTCTCTTGTTATTTCTGCATTTTTGGTGTTTCTCTTTGCCGTGAATTATTTTCAGCCTTCAATTGCAAGGCAGCTTGGGGCAGTCAAGAATAATACCGTCGGTGTGATGGTTTCAGCAGAGTTGGTAGCAGATATTTGTTCACACACCGCCGACCATGCCTTCTGCATCACACTATTGAACTTTCCTCCTTCAACTCCAACCAGTGATCTTCATACTCTATCAGTCAATGTCAACCATTTTGCTTTGATTACTTCTGTCTATACTGTTGCCGATGTAATCGAACTTGTCGACAAAGCTACTCCTGATCTTGTGGAAGTGTTCGCTACATGTGTTGGGAATTGGCATGGCGGTGTTCTCGGAGAGATGTACAAAGTTGGAGGTGATTTGCATGATTCTAACTATATAGAAGCAAATCAAAATACTCTTTATGCTTTAGGTAACGTTTCTGAGTGCGAACATGTATTTTGGAAACCCCCGACGGTGATCAAGTCTCCGTTGACAGAGAAGAATACCATTATGACTAATATCCTTAGTGTCCTTGCTGTTCTTACAAAGCGTCTGAGGGATGGATCATAGATGAATTGGATTATTAGATAGCTTTTCCTTTCAGTTCATATGTACTAATAAATTAAATTCGGCATGAAATGAAAAATCACCAGTTTTTTTTTTTATAGATTTTATCATGATCCTCGTACATCATTTTGTTGTTATGCCATTTATGTCTCCTCTCTTGATTGGCAAAATGCATGGACTCATCTTCCAAATATGGTTTAAGGATTAAGGTAAAGTGGTAAACGTAAATTAAAAAATTATTTTGGTTATCGCTTTTTCATTTGGGGACAAAAAGTTCAGGAATATCTTTATAGCCCAATTATATGGTTTTTGTATCCTCGCATTTTTAGGGGCGACCCCAAACGAATTAGGGGCGACACTAAAAGATAAAAAAAGTCACCCAAACGTAAATCTAAGCTACCCCTTATCTTCGATTTTTCAAAATTGCCAATATGCCCTTACATAATCGGTAGCCAACACCATAATCGGTAGGTTAAAGGTGAATCGGTAGGTTAAATTGAAACTATACCTACCGATTATTGTGTAGATACTTCGGCTAATAATCCTTTTTATAATCGGTAGCTTATCCAACTTGTAAGACTACCGATTATAAGGAGCCCCATATTCAGCCTTGGCCAAATTCCATAGGTTTTCAGGGGTGCAGAGCGAACCATAACCACTTGGCTTGAGCTGTGGATGTAGCCATAATCGGAAGCCTAATAGGTTACATACACTACCGATTATAAGTTGCCCCAAAATGAGTTTTTTCTAAAATCCTTCACGTAATGAATTTTGAAATCTACCATAATCGATAGGGTATATAATTATATAACCCACCGATTATAACGAGCCCCGGATCCAACCTTTGCCATAATCACTTGGTTCGTGTACACAGCCATCCATAACCACTTGGTTCGTGTTTTGGATGCAGCGTTAATCGGGAGTTAAATATATTACCAAACCATCCGATTATGGGTTGCCTCAAAATGAGTTTTTTCTAAAATCCTTCATGTAAGGAAATTTGAAATATCCCATAATCGGTAGAGTTAACAACTTAACAACCTACCGATTATAAGGAGCCCCAGATCGAACCCTTGCCAAATTCCATAGGTTTGGAGTGTACAGAGCCGGGCATAACCATGTGGTTCGTGATTTGGATGTAGCCATAATCGTAAGCCAAATAGGTTCCACAACCTACCGATTATACAGTTGCCCCAAATTTAGTTTTTTCTAAAATCCTTCTTGTGATGAATTTTGAAATTTACCATAATCGGTAGAGTTAACAACTTAACAACCTACCGATTATAAGGATCCCCAGATCGAACCCTTGCCAAATTCCATAGGTTTTGAGTGTACAGAGCCAGGCATAACCATGTGGTTCGTGATTTGGATGTAGCCATAATCGGACGTCAAATTGGTTCCAAAACCTACCGATTATAGGTTGCCCCAAAATGAGTTTTTTCAAAAATCTCAATTTTTTCGAATTTGAGAACTATAATAATCGGTAGTTAGTATGACTTCCGATTATACAGTTGCCCCAAATTTTGTTTTTGCAGAATTGTCAATTTTTTCGAATTTGGGAACTAGAATAATCGGTAGTTAATATGACTTCCGATTATAAAGTTGCCCCAAATTTCTTCCTTGACGAAATCACCAATTTTGGGAATTTTGGAGCTACTATAATCGGTAGTCTCGTGAGGTTGTTTTTCCTACCGATTGTTATACAAGCCAGATGCGCGTTAGGCACAAAATCGATATTAATCGGTAGTATAATATCGTTAATAAGCTTCCGATTGCTTAATAATAATCGGGCACAAAATAGCTTCCGATTATGTAAGGGCATTAACGTATTCTCCGCGTTTTTGGACATCGCTTAACGGTGTATATGGGTTGGGAATAAAAAAGTCGCCCCCAATTCGTTTGGGGTCGCTCCTAAAAATGCCAGGTTTTGTATTAAGACCTATATAAACATAAATAAAAAGTTCATAATTAGTTATGGGAAGAACTTAACCATTTTTTTTGTATCTGTCCATTACGATTACGATACCAAAAACCCAGAATTAGATTAATTCATTCAAAACAAAAGATGATTACAACAACAAAAAATTGTTTTCATGGTAAGGAAAATAACAAATCAATCTACCATATTTGTACTAATTAATTTTCTCCACTATTCGATTTTCAACAATATCAATAAGTGAAAAATCGAGTTTTTCATTGATAATAACGTTGGGTGAGATTGGTGAAAAAAAATAATCAAGTGGCTAAATTAGGAGTTATGATAGATATCATTAAATTTATTGACTGAAAATATATAGAAAAAAAGTACAAAACCAATAAAAAAAAATAACAGTTTTGGAAAGAACGCGTAATTGGGGGATACGGAAACTAATTGGGGGATATGAATTACTTCCCCCAACCAAACGTGGCTGTTAAGGGGTGTTTTTTGAGTGCGAAAATACCAAAACACCCTTTCCTTAATTAAAAATCATTATGAAAAGACTGTAATGCCCTTTCCTTAAACATAAAAATCAAATAACCAAAATCATATATCCCCCAATTCCAATTTGTACCGGCATAGGTTTAGGTTTTGAAAATTTTATTTTTTCTTCATCTTCTTCCTCATCGTTCATTCTTCATCGACGATTAATCGTTGAATCAAAAATTTCTTTGTCTATTAACCTAACATAACCATGCCTCCAAGAACCAAATCGAAAGCAAAACCGAGAACCAAATCGACTGCTCAACAAACACATGAACAAAGAATCGAGAACATTGTTCAACAACTAGAAGAGGACGCAGCAGCGAACTCAGATGATCAAACACTCATGGCTTCTCTGAGAAGGTAAGTGATTTTTGAACTCATTTATGATTGTTTTAATCGATTTATAGCCATGGGTTTAGGTTAGAATCGCCAACAATAGCTGAAACTGTCGAGTTACAGAGAGTACCGACATTGGATCTTGGTTTGAATACCAAGCCGGTTTAGGTACCGGCATAGAATTTGGGTCGAATACCATACCGGTTTGCATTCCGAAATGAATTTTTATACCGGCATACAATTAGGGTTGAATACCATACCGGTAGTCAACTAAAAACACACAGGAACTTAATTGTTTGTACCGTCATTCTATCTAGGTTTCGTGAATGCCGGTATCTAAAAAACCGGCATCTGTTAGTTTAATTCGGAAATGCCGGTAGTACACTTAAAACATACGGGAACATCAACTCAAATGGTGCTCAATACCGGCACATAATTTAGTTTCTAAAAAATGCCGGTACAACGATACTGGCATGCTCGATATTTAAGGTCTTATGCCGGTCCATGAAACCGGCATTGGTTTGTTTAGGAATTGGTATGCCGGTTCCTAAACTGCAATGACTTTTCTAATGTTTGTTTTGTTTGCTTATGTTATAGTTCAAAAGCCAAAGAAGCGAAGAAAAATAAAGGTCCTATTCTCACTAAGAGAAGGAGGAAGGACGGTCTTGATACTCCTCGATCCACTGCCTCCACGGGGAAAGACGCGGGTCGCAAGAAACGTTTGGGATTTCAAACAAGAGGGTCGATTTGGGAGAGTGGTGGTGAACGTAGTGCACTTGCAATCCGTGAAGGTACTGGAACACTTGAGGACGATGAGCATGATGAAGTGGAAAGTGAGGAGGAAGATGATGAGGTTCCCCCAAGTCAATTAGCAAGCCAAAGCGAAGTTGGTGGGACTAGTCAACAACCAACACAAGGCAAGGACAAGGGCAAGGGCAAACACAAAGTTAAAGGTTGTCACCTTCCTCACCTTGATGACATGATACCCGACCGCGATGATGGTAAAATTTGGGGTCAAGCTCCGGAACCGAAAGTACTCTTTGGATACAAGCACTCTTGGGCTCGTACTATCTTTCAAACTTATGTAAGCATTTTTTATTTTGTGCATGTGCATTGTTTTATCTTTTACATCATCTCTTAATCGTATTATCTCATATTTGTAGGATCATACTAAGGCTGTGCGTGTTTGCCGAAACCAAGCCGCGGCTGAGTGGAAATTGTCATCGGAGCATGAAGATGTCCAAACATTAGTAAAGAACTCTGGTCTGTATTCTTTGGTTGAAAATTACGTGAATCCAGATACTGTGACCGTCAATTTCTTCGTCAAAAGGTATCATGGTGAAACTGATACAATGCACTTCCCGTTTGGAGAGATGACCTTGATTCCTGAAGATGTTCATGACATTCTAGGCTTGAATGTTATCGGCAAATCAATTTCATAAGGAGTTGAGTCTCTGGACCTAGAATGGTCGAAGTTGCACGATTTGACCAAAAAGCTGTTTGGTTGGGACTTCAAAACTTCTTCGGATAGATTTTATGTAGCATCGAACGGAAGTAAGACGAAGACATTCAAGCTGACGATGCTTAAGAAGATGTTTGAAAATACAAAGGCTAGAAGCTTGGTGGATGGATGAGACCCTGCACATATTCGGTATACAGCCGCCGCGTACCTGTTATAAATCTTGGGCACTAGGGCATTCCCTGACACTAATGGCAACAGGGTAAGTGCAAACTTTCTCCAGTACCTTGACCCGTTGGAAGGTGTCTATGGCTATTCTTGGGGCACCGCGGTCATGGCACATTTGATGGCGGAGATGAGAAGGGCTTCATTGGCTAAAACAAACCAATTTGTCGGGATTTCACTCTACTCGGGTACAAATTTCTTTAATCTATTGTTGACATGTATTTTTTTTACTTATGTTCACATGTATATTGTTCACATTGGATTAGGTGTGGTGTTATGAACACTTCCCAACCTTGTTCAAGGACTGCCAATTCTTGAAGATCAAAGACCTTCCTGAACCCGATACCCCTAGAGCTCAGAGGTTTGAGTTTAACAGTAATCCGAAGCCCGGTAACAAAGGTCGAGTCATCGATATGAGATTGGCTCTGGATGCTATGAGGAAGGAAGACGTTGTGTTCGACACTTATAAGGAGATTAGAGGATACCTTCAAATTCCAAGAGATGTTGCATTTTACCATGGGCCGTTGTACCACCCAAAAGGATACATCATGTCCGATCCATGCCGTGTGATGTGCCAACATGGATTTAAGCAATTATCCCGTTTTTGGTCGACCTCTGATGATAATTATCCGGGAGCTTCATAAAATTCTAGAGCCTCCTTTGTATCCCATGGTGATTGTCCGGGAGCTTCGGTAGGGGGAAGGTCGAAAGATAATTGCTTCCAAAAAGGATCAATAACATCAATAGGTATCACTTCTTCATACTTCACAAGCATATGACGACACAGAAGCCCCAATGAAGACATGTCGGGACAAATACACACATCACCCGGATTTCCGTAAATTTTCTCATATTGCATTTGTCTCATCATATGTTTTATTGCCCAACGGGAGACGTTAAACTCTATTACTTGGAGCAACTTAGTATGTGGAAGAAATTGAGTCATCCTTTCCATTGAGCTTTTCTCAAAAGCCTTCTTGATCCTATCGATATCGGCCTTAAAGTGTTGCTCCATTGCCTCGGTGACCGTAACCACGTTTCCCTGGCCGGACTGGATGAGATCTTTAAATCTCCCATGAGAGGACTCCGCTATACTAGTTGCTTCATTCCCGTAATGTCTATAACGATTTGTCCACGCACGCACAATTTTTTTCCTTGAACTTATCCAACAAATTATCCCGACAATATGAGACGGCACTTGGATACACTTCGTTATATTTGGCAATAAACTTGTTCAATCTCTTTTCATACATGTCCTCGGTAAGAGACCAATAAACTTTCTCCCAATCCTTTAGAAATTCCAACCACCTTTTATGATTTTCATCGTGTTCTTTGTCGACTCGCTCTTTAATCTTTCCTCTTTCATTTTCTTCTTCTTCGGGTGATAGTTTCTCTTTGTGAACATCTTCCTCTAGGTGAGCAACCATTCTCTTCTTAATATCAGCCTTAGAGGGTTCAAACAAAGCATGACAATGTTTTTTCACATTTTCACCTATATGATATGTACATAGGAAATTTTGTGCATCCGGATATACGTCGGATATGGCATTCATTAGTGCGTCAAATTGATCAGTTATGATGACCTTCGGAAAACGATTTTCGGGAACAATAATTTCAATTGCCGCAATGCCCAATGATAATTGTAATCCCTCTCGTTTTCCATTAAACACCAAGCCAATGTGAATGTTACCTTGTCCGATGTTTGCCCCACGATGTTGAACAACGGCATGTTGTATTTGTTTGTCTTGTAGGTGCAGTCCATCATAAGAACATCACAACACGTATGAGCCAATTGTGAAAGCAAAGGATGCGAAATGAATATTTGAAGCGGCTTGTTGTCTGGACCTCTTTTAATGATACGCGTGTAATTGTGATCCCAAATTATCTTCTCAAATTCTTGCATAACACTCCTCCCTTCCCATTCCAACCTTATAATGGTTGCTTGTGCGCTATAAATTGTAGTGAGTGAAGAAACGTTGGTCTTATCCTTTTCCTTGAAGGTTCTGAGAATCACTCTTGGTTTGATACATGCTTTGGTCATCATCTTTACATCCTCGAATTGATCGGGTTTAGCTTCGCAACTAGGGAGTGACCTTCAAAATCTTTCGGATCGGGGTGGTTGTGACGGCCAAACCACACCTTACATTCCCATTCTTTTTCTTCTTCTTTTGAACCTCTTAGATAGAATACAAGCTTAAAGGGGCAGTCATCCTTCCTCGTAACTGTCTTGTATACCCTCTTAGTCTTCTTTTCATATACATAACCCTTTCTCTTATGGCTATTTTTCTCATTGTATTTTCCACTTCTCTCGCAAACCATTTCAAAACGAACATCTGAACGTTGGGTATTCCTCACTAAGACACACATGTTATTAAGAGCCATCGCTTTTGCCCAAGCAATTGCTTCCTTTTCATATTTTATTCCCCACATAAGGACAACAATGGGAGATTACAAGCAAATCCCAACATAAAATTGTAAAAACTAGGTGAAAGTATTGTTTGGTAACATACCCGAGGCATTTTATAGTACTCCGACGTATCCCGATGGAGCGGTTTGGAGTTTGGTTGATCGTTGTATGTCACAATCTAAGGAATGAATGAAAAGAAAATTGGATTAGTTCAAAACCGGCATTGTCGATAAGTAAAGTAAGCTAGGGATTAAGAACCGGCATAAATGGTAATCGACTCTCCATGCCTATTAAAACCCAATTCAAGGAATTTGTGTTTTCATACGGTATTAGGTTCCGCATACGAAGTTAAAAGAAACAAATGCCGGTATTTAATTTCAAAATATCATTAGCTTCGTATGTTTTTCATGTAAAACCGGCATCCTCGACATTTAAGTTGCTATGCCGGTATCGTAAACCGCATTCTATGTCATGTACTCACATCACTGCCGGTTTGAATATTCCATAGAATATTCGCCGTAGGTAAAAAGTATAAATGTGTACCGGCATACAATCTTGGTTTGAATACCACGCCTTGTATGTTCTTGAACAGTGGGGGATATTTTGTCCCGCATACAAATATCTATGAATACAATGCTCATTAAATGATACCCTGCGTAGAATTCATACAACGAGCATGCCGGTACTAAGCTTTTTTCGACATTTAAATGGCGGTTTCAAAAAAATAATCAAATTTTCGACCTCTTTGAAGCATTACCCGTGTGTTGGGGTTGCTTGTATGCTGAACATGTTTACTTTCTTGAGTTGGTTCTTCACAAAACATTTCATGGTCACGAAAATAATGATTCAAAGGTGTTGGTTCATCATCAATTGTGAGTTGTTATCATTAATCGAAGATTGAAGATATGATTGTTGTTGTAATTGAGCTAAAGATTCAGCAGCTGCAAGTCTCCCATCACAATCATCTTCCATTTTCAAAAAAAAAAAATTCTACTCAAATTTTTTTCCCTCATTCTACTCTCAACTAACCCACACAAATTCAAATAAACATAAATACACAAATTATATCCCCAAATCATTAATATTTTACTAATCAGGATTAATAAATAATTATGATTAGGGAGGGTTAGATTAGGAATTAATAATTTAATTATATAAGGGGTAACCCATCTAGGATATTTGGATCCCTATTTTGTCATTTAGCTATATCCCCCAATTAGTTTCCATATCCCCAATTACGCGTTCTTTTGGAAAGACGTTAATTGAACACTATCAAATTTGTAAATATTTTTTAAGATGAATATGGTAATGAAGGTTATTATATCCGGCATTACAATATTAACATGTAGATAAAATGGATATGTAGCAAAATTATCCATTTGAAGCTAAAAAATCTTATATTATGAGTTTCTAATATAAATCATCTTAATGACGAGTTGCTAATATAAGTCATCTTTAAGGAATGGTTTCTAGATCTCCTAAGCCTCTCTCATGAGTCATGAGTTCTCTATCAAAATTCACATTACTTATACTACTAATGCTAGGTATCTCATGGCCTATGGTCTTGGGCTTATCATTTTAGTGTTAATTTGATATTTTATTGGTTACCTATTTCCGGGCTTGTTAATTTAATTTGTTATGGACAATATCTACTAGTGGGAATCGGTCTAAGTTAGTAAACTACACAATTGGCAATCTGCTATAAGGAATCGGTCTAAGTTCGTAAACCACACAATTGGCGATCTGCTAGTAGGAATCAGTCTAAGTTAGTAAATTACACAATTGGTGAGAACTTTAAGAGTGCATAATAAGGTTAGGTTAATGTTATCTTCTATGATAATAGTATGTTGGAACAATTTCCGATTTATGCCTGCACAACAAATAAAATCAAACACGATAAAACAAATGTTATGGCTGAGTCGCGGACTAGGTCGCTTTCTTTAAGACGTTTCACGGCTCTGCCCAAGATTGTGCAAGCAGGTTCTTCAATGGCGCGTCGTCCCCGAGGATAAAACAGTAGAGATCAATCTCTTACACAATCACTCTTGC